>OX376240.1:2335896-2514096 GCA_947364205.1 Agrochola lota | reverse complement strand
ACAATTGTCTAAGAATTACTGTTTTGTTTAGAATAAACGGACAATTTATGTTGATAGTAAATTTGCTTATCTATTAATATCCTTGACTCTACACAAATTATTGACTCTGTCAAACTTCCCTTTCACAGAAACAATTTCCACTACTGACAAGAATATAATATGCGCTATCTCCCGGAACCACTTACCCTACAAATATCTGCCCAGATAGCAAGGTGTGACATCTGGTAGCCCGCAATCGATCGATTTGCATCACAAACTTATATTTAAGACTAATTGATTCGAAACTTTGGGAGTAAGGATCTTTGATGTTAAATATTTACGGCGATCTCAACATATTTGAGGGGCTACGAACAGGATGTATATTCATTTTCAAATATGGATGACATATAGTTTTGATAGTTCCGTGTGGAAAGGATATGTGTTCCGTTACAATCAAATATACATAAACTTAACATCACGCCAGTAAAATCATTCAATTAAAGGGTAAGTCATAAGTGTATCGTACAGTCGAACGTTCGTCGGTAGTAACACTTTGACCTTGAACTGAACTAGCGAGCTACGGATATTCAATTGAATAAGGCCACGCGCATTTTGGACAGGAATTTTTATCGTACGTAAACGTATGATCGTGGTCCTACGAATCGAGTGCGCACACTGAGCACGTTTTTCCCGTCAAATGGTAGTTTTCGGGTGATATCGTACACGTATTGAACGCACGAGAAATCCCAACAAGTTCGGATTGTTTTCACTTGTTCAAGTGTATTTTATTCATCATTTCAGCCGAAAGACATCCACTGCTGGACAAAGGCCTCCTCCAAATGCCTCCCCATTTGCCATGCTTGGCAGGCGGGATCGCAGTATGGCGTTAAAATGCGTAGAGAACGCTGCTGCCCATTCTCTAGTGAGTCCGTTAGTCGCTTTTTACGACACCCACGGAAAGAAATGGGATGGTACTATTCTTTACGTCCGGCACCACATCGAAGGTATATTTATTTGATTCTTTACATTCCTATAATTATTTTAGAATAATACTACCTAATAATCGAGTTTATTTCTGTTAATAATTGAAAGTTTCGTTGTTTGTGTAGTCTTTTTGGTGCTCCCTTGGCGATAGATAGTGTTAAATTCAGTTAAGGAAAGACTTTCATTTTTGGATAGCGACGTGGACGTCGGAACTATACTCGTACGTACAACTAATTCGCACTAAGTTTGCGTGCTCCCTTAGTATTTTGAAGGCCGGATCGTTCGTTTAATTAAATTTACTTTTTCACCCATCCATAGACCAACTCCGGCAACCTGATGGATCGACCCGTGCGGCTGTTGTTAGTTAGCCACGAGCTCAAACATTATTACTAACAAACGTTAGAAACGTTGGATCAAGTCATCATGACTGGAGAATCTGTTTTATGTGTTATCTAGTCGAATAATACCGAAATAAATATGAGAGTAAAACCATAACAACATGAATGAATTATTTCTTTCAATTCCTTTTCTTTTTTAGGGTTCCGTACCTCTAAAAGAAAAAACGGAACCCTTATAGGATCACTTCAATGTCCATTCATCAGTCTTTCAAGATCCATTTTCTCAGGAACGCGTGGAGGTGTTAGGTTGAAATCAAATACGTAGAGATCTATGTTCCCTTGGAGCTCTAAAAACAATCAACCTTCTAAGTCAGCACAATAAAAAATACGGCCATTTATGTGACATATTTTGATACTCGCAAATAAATCAAAACCTACAGGGTACTTCCCGTTGACCTAGAATCATGAAATTTGGCAGGAAGCAAGGTCTCATAGCACAAGTAAAGGAAAAAATCCAAAAATTTATCATTTGTAGTTTTATCACATAAAAAAATATTTGTTTGCGTTTACAAACTTACATTTGCAGTTGGAGAATTGACCGTGACACGTATATCGATGTACTGGAGAAAATGTTTCTCAACTACTAAGTTAAGTTTGTTCTTGGGATAAATTCATCCCAACTACGGAAGCCTTCATTGTGCGTGGTCTGACAAGCATTTGGCCGGTTTTACTTTCTCAGTTAGTTTTAATGGTGGTCTGGCAGTTTGAGTACTCTATGCGACCTACGCAAATGTCCTTTCTTTGGTATTGTTTGTCGAAGTGTTGTTGAGCTCCTGAGCTTCTGAATTGAGCTACACAATAACTAACAAATACTTGCACTGACTGGACAGGTCCACTCAAATCTGTGTGATTCTTTCCTCAAGACCATTTCAGACACAAATCTACATAGTTCTATATGACCTGACTAAAATTGTGTCTGGATTTTAAAAGAGACTTTGACCCCTTTTTTATTTTTTTTCAGGATGGGAAATCATCAAATGACTTCTCCCGATCTGGGCAGAGCGAGAGGGTGTGTCAGACTTTTAGTGACTAAAACCCACCCGTGTTCCTTCCGTTGCCTGTGTACCGGCGCCGCGATATCCCTTTCGGACAAACTCGCAACTCCAGCAGGAGACTTTGACCCCTGAGTTTGTTTCGGTATTTCTTCTCAGGGGTACTCAGATAGGAAATGTCGAGTATATATACTCGTATCACTTGTAAAAGTGATTCCGATATTCTATTTACAGAATAAACCATTTCATTTTGTTTCATTTTAGAATATGATACATGAAAATCTATACAGTTTTTTTATTTTTTTTAATGAATTGTGTTGCAATATGTGGTTAGCTAGTGACCTCGACAATTGATCATATTATTTATTGTTATTAGTAATTAACTGTTTGTTTTATTTATTTTATCTCGATGGTCCTAGTTTATCATTTATAACTTCCAGTTACAACTATATGTAAGCGGGCACGCCCTTTATGCCTGGAGGCTTTTATTTAGATATTAAGTTCTGTTTACGTTTAGTTTTTTATTTCTGCCTGAGTATAGTTCTCGATGATTTTGTGTGGTATATTGGCGTGTGCTAGCTAACATATGGCTAATAATTTAAATTATGTTTTGTGTTGCGTAATGTAAATTATTTTGAATACTATTATATAGAATCTTTTTTTTTTGTTCTTCTAACTGAACAGACAGCTGTGCTGCTGGGGAGTTTGTTGCGCCACTTCTTCTTCCCAGCTAATGCACTAGGAAGTGGTGACGGGTGGGCATTTTGGGGCACTGTCTTATGTAATTTTGACGTTCGAAAAGTGCTGATTCTCAGCTTAGTTGGAATAAATGACTTTTGAATTTTGTTTTTTTTTTATTTGAATTTGTATTTAAACACACATCCCTTTTTGTGTCTGTCTTTGTGACTGCGTTGTTGTTCTTAATTACGGATTTTGATGCGGTTATCCCCATCATTTAAAAGCAATTTTTTCCGGAAGGTTTGTGTGTATTTAACATCGATATCGCACAGATTTCTCTATGTTTTAATATGTCGCCATTACACCCGTGCGAAGTTGGGGCGGGTATCTACCCGGCACCTATCTAGGGTATCTAGGGCACTATTTTATAATCGTAACTATCTAGTTACGATTATAAAATAGTGCCCTAGGATTCTTAGAGGCTTACCTCAAAATAAACTACGTAATTAGGCAGTTTTAGGATTAACAAATTATTCATGAAACAGTTCATCTTCATTTAAAAGGTTCTTGAATAATGAAACAGTAAGTCTCGATAAATTTTGAAAGGGTCCGAAACAATTTCGAAGAAGTTTTGAAGTTCAGTCATTTGTAGAAGTGTGTTTCAGTCGTTTCCGATTAGACAAAGAGTTACCTTTTGAAGTATTGAATATATATACTTCTTACGCACAATTTTGTAGGTTCAAAAAGTACTTATACAATTTTTGATTGTCATAGGTTATTATTAAATATGTTCATTTTGATATGATATGCTATTTTTTTCGCTATTTATTTTTAATGACGAGTACCGTCACGAGCATACATATCTTACACTTACGCAAGATTCAGAAGCGATTTTCTCCTAAGTATTAATATTTCATAGTGTTACGATAATAGTATTATCGAAACAAACTGTAATAAAATAGGTATTTTCTAAAAGTTGCTATTTTTGTTTCAGGAGCAAAACGCTTTTGAACTTTGCGTTGGTAATTGTAAAGTTTATGCTCGTATAATGACCCCTATTCAGCCTTCAGTTATTTCAATATACCTTGTAGTATCTTTCTTTCTTTTTCTTGTGGTTAGTGTGACTAATCTGGGGTCGGAGTTTTTATGCCGCCCATGGGCGTCTGACTTGGCTTCACATACCGTCAAGAAATATCTCTCAGGCATGTCGGTTTCCTCACGATGTTTTCTTTCACCGTTTTTGAAGCAAGTGATAATTATACAATACGCACATGAATCCGAAAACTTACAGATGTGTGTTCCTTGGGTTCGAACTCAAGACCTTGGCAGTACGACGGTCACACCACTTTCTTGTTTTTTTTTTATTTTTTTTACGACTGCTAGAGGTGGTGATGTAAACAGTATCTGGTATTCTTATAATTATTGTGATTTTAGTTGTATTCTCATTAGAAAACCAATTTCAAACAGTACAAACATTTATTTCTAAACACGCCCATCCGTAAACCAATATTACACTTCACAACTTTTTCCTCAACGTCGAACCGAAATAAACGGAACCAATAAAACCGTAACTCCAATAAAACCTGGACAGCAGCTGGGTAAAAAATAACCGCGAAAAAACCAGCCTACAAAAAATAAAACCTGGACGTTTTGCCGGGTCCAAAAGGTATCTTAACCGGTTCAACGCTTGTCGATATCCGGATTATCCGAATTTAAGGGTTGACACTAACAAGGGTTAGATTTTCTACGCCGTCAAGGGTGGAAATGGCTAAGGGTTAATTGGACACATTCACTCAATATTCCAGACGTAGCACTGGACGGTTAATGGACTTTCAGGTCTCGATAACCGGACGATATATCCGGCTTTTTGGACCGTGTTAAGGCTGATTTTGGGGAAGAATTTGGCGGGTAAAGAGCACTATTAATAAGGAGTAAAGTACTGTCTAATGAAGGCTGCTGACTTTGGGTTATATTTCCAGATTTGCAGAGAGACATCTTTTTTCATGTCGAAGAAGTAAGTAGATTGTAATAGGAGTTTATGAAACTGTTGCTTAAAGAGGGCTATTAAAATACAAGTGTGTGTTTAAAACCGAGAAGTAGGCGAGGTTTTTAATAGTATGACACGAGTATTTTAATACCTAGTTATGTGCAGTTTCATACACTACTTTATCTACTCTCATACATTGGAATTGAACCTACTAAATAAAAGATCATAATAAAGATCAAGAATAAAAAAATCCCACGAAATTCAGTAAAAAAAAAGGTATGAATGGCGCCTGCACCCAGTACATCACCGCGCATGCGCTAGAGCGGTGCTGCTGTCCCCGCTAACGTTCCATTGCATAAATAGATGGAAACTCCTTGGTGATATTAACTTCTTGGATTTGCCCTGTATCGTAATAGAAAAAATAGTAGATAATAGAACAAGTGAAAAAAAAGGGAATTTAATTCGAGGGATTAAGTTGGATCCTGAGAGCAGCGAAGGATTCTATAGATTATTTTTTTCACGAGTGGTGTACTCTACTTTCTACCATTGACTGCGAGAAAATAAATAGTGGTATAGTATTTATATTTATCTGTCGTAGTTGTAGTATTTATATGACTGCCTCGTTGGTCTAGTGGTCGCAAGCGCTACTGCTGAGCAAGAGGTCCTGGGTTCGATTCCCAGGTCGGGCAAAGTATTATTGAGTTTTTCCAACAGGAATTTCTCTATAGTAGCCCGGAGTCTGGAATTGTGCCCGGTTAATGGCATAGGCTCATCCCCTATTACATGGGGCTTAAAAACATAACTGGCGAAATGTGGGTGAACTAAAGGTCCACCTCTGCCCAACCCTTCGGGGAAACAAAGCGTGATGTTATGTTATTTATATGTATCAAATTTTTGGCGATAACAAATTTTCTACCATAATTGATGCTTCAGAACGAAATGATTTCGAAGTCAGTGGTATTCAGTGTCTCATTTTCGAATGAAATTAAATAATAAATAAAAATCTTTATTGCAGACCACATGATCCGTAAAAAACAAGATTTTTTAAATATCAGTTAAAATTAAAATTTGTACGAGCAAACCCGTACAATATCAATTGTATCAATTTTATGCTGACATCCACGCGCAGCGAATGAATAAAATATACATGTTTGAGTTAGCAATAAGTAGTCGCATAGCATCGGTTGGGTAGTAAAACCAAAAGGACTCATTCGCCGCGGGTCGATCATTTATCAGTTTTGGGCGTTTGTGCTTTCCTTTATAACTATCAATGTTAAACTCAAATCAGTTTATCATTAAAATGTACCTCGTACAAAATCAAAATTAAAACAACCACAATAACAGATTGAAAAGAACCTAACTAAAGTTGGCGGGATATTTTTTTTAAAATTCAGTTGTAGAGCTTCTGACGGTACTTTCAGTACGTTTCATGACATACCACTGCCGCAAGAAATCACGGCACAGTGGACAGAGCTCCGGCGGGATCTCATGGCGTCATGGAGAGTGCAATTGTCGCAACCCAGTGCTAGGCACGCCACAATTGCGGCGATGATTCCCCTCTTTCAGGAGTTGCTAGAGAGGCACCACGGCGTCCTCACCTTCCGCCTGACGCAGGTCCTCACCGGACACGGTTGTTTCGGGAGGTTCCTGTTTCGCATAAGGCGGGAGGAAACGCTCGGGTGTCACCACTGTGTGGATCGCCCGGAGGACACGGTAGAGCATACGGTGAAGGTCTGCTTAGCTTGGGAGGAGTAGCGCCGTGTCCTTATGGAGGCAAACGGCGGCAGTGATCTCTCGCGTCCGGCCCTGGTCCAGGCCCTGGTACGGACCGAAAGGGCGTGGAAAGCCGTCACCTCCTTCTGCGAAGCAGTAATCCTCACGACAGAGGAGGCGGAGCGCGTGAGGGAGAGGCAAATTTAGCACCCTCACGCCCCTAGCCGCCGCAAGAGACGGCCCTGGCCGTCGGGAATCGCAGGCTGATTCCCAGCCACCGTAGGCGCGGGCTTGCGGACGGTGAGCAATGGATAACTCGCCGTCCGATAAGGACCAGGGCCGGATCGATGGCGCGTTCTGTTCCACGCGCGCCTCAAAGAGATGTTAGCAGAACAGAAGGGGTCTGCTAGGACCGATGCCTGCCGAGGTCGCGGGAAAGTCCGAAAGGGATACCGTGGCCTCTGGCAACATACAGGCAACTGAAGCCACACGGGTGGGTTTTAGTCAGTAAGAGTCTGACACGCACTCCCGCTCCGGCTAGAGCGGGAGAAGTTATTTGATAAATTCCCAACTTAAAAAAAAAAAAAAAAGAAGATGACTTTAATTTTATATTTTCATTTTCTGCCACTGACTTCCGAAAAGGTTAATTTTTCCGCTTCCCCGCTTTACTTCTCCGCTCCGTTTCTCCGCTCCGCTTCCCCTCTCCGCTTCTCCGCTCCATTTCCCCGGTCCGCTTCCCGGTTTTGTATGAATTTTTAAACTAGTTCGCAAATCCCTGTCAACTGAAGAGGAGCGGAGGTTTTATGCAATTCCATTGGTTAATATTGGCACACCGCTACTCCACTCCGCTCCTCTCCGCTCCAGTGGCCAGGCAGGTATGTTTTCAGGCATGCCGGTTTCCTCACCATGTTTACCCTCACCGGTTTTTAAGCAAGTGATAATTATATAATACGCACATGAATAATACGATATTAATTATTGCGTTTCATTATTAGTATTCGCTAGCTAACCACATAGTTCCATACAGTAATATTGCCAAATTAATCAAAACAGCGAAATATTTGACATCTATTTACGACTTTCAGAATAAAGGCTCTTAAGTTTACCCCGCTTTCGTAGTAGGCCCACAGCTGTTAAATAATATATCTCTTCAAGAGTTGTGCTGACATTAAACCTTAAAAAAGCCGGAGGATTCGTTCTATTTTGAGACTGCGACATTTGCCTAAATTACTATTGTAGTGCTTCGTGGAAGAACTGAGAACGTGTCATTAATAATGTAATATTGGCAGCTTAGTGGACGAGACCGGAATACTGTAGTAGCTGGTAAAGTACTTCTGCTTTCTGAATCCTGTCTTGTAGGTGAATTGAAATAGTGATAGTTGACATATTTTTATGTGTGCTTCTATTTTGGGACATGATTAGTGCTCGGCAACACGACGCCATCGCCGCACCCCCACCGCGCCGCTGGCGCGCCTCTTAAGCTCTGTATATGCAACGTCACCACCCCGCTGCCCATCACCGCCGCGCTACTGCCGCGGATTGTAGTGATATGGCAAAATCAAACGGCGACGGCGCGGTGGCGGCGCGGTGGCAGCGCGGTGGCGGAGCGGTGGCGGCGCGGCGGTGGCTCAGTCTATATGGTAACGCGGCGCGGCGACGGCGCGGTGGCAGCGCGGCAATGGCGTCATATCGCCGAGCTCTTACGTAGGTTTTTTTTTTAATTCATAGAATTTGTTCTTGATGTGTTCAGTAGGATCAGGTTGGGTTAAGTAGCGTTTGGAAAACTTCGTCAAGTCTTCTCGTCACCTGTCCGGTAATGTGTGTCGATTACGGTCTTCAACCAGTGCGTCCTGTCCGTTATGATATTCGGTAGTGAAACGTAGACACTGATAGTCGGGCTTGTCTACAAATCCAAGGTCGCTCAGCGCGCTATGGAACAGGCTATGCTAGTAGTTTCTTTGAAAGATAAGATCAGAAATTAAATTATCCAGGAAAAAACTGGAGTTACCGACATAGCTTGCAGAGTAAGCAAGGTAAAGTGGCAGTGGGCTGGCTATATTTTTCGAAGGACCGATGGCCCGTGGAACAAACGAACCCTCGAGTGTAGAGCACATATTGGCAAACGTAGTATGGTACGCCCCCAGCTGGTAGACCGACGACCTTACGAAGGTGGCTGGGATGGACTGGGTGCCCAAGGTGGTGGACAAGGTGTTGTGGCGCAGACTGGGACAGGCCAGCAGTGGTCTGCGATACGCTGAGTTGTTTTCGAAAAAGCTCTTTACTCGAAAGTACAGGGCGCAGCTACAAAAAAATGAACAGTCTCAGTGATCAATGTGCAACAAAGTTATATCTGTTGCATAGGAATCATTATTCCTGTACCAATGCAACAAAATAATTTGGTCTGACCTAGCAGATAGTTGTTTGTGCAAGTAAGTTATGTGTCTAGAACGCATCGACGATAACCAGAATCTAAGTAACTATGTGGCAACATTGTTCCAAAAGAAATACCGAAAATCTGAAAATGATTTTGGTTCACGTATGTACTAGAGCCTGTACGAATTATTTAACATTGGACTTGAAACGTCTTGTTTTGAAAACTCCCGAATCCACCCCTTTATTAGCTATTCAATTTCAGAACCTACACACATTCAAAACACAACCATCCAAACAAATTCAAAACAAATAAAAGTTGTTGCGACAAAATTTTACTGAACCCGATAAAACCGCTTTTATCTGACGCAAACTAGTTCCAACTGGTACGTTTGCGTAATATTCGTAACGGGGTTAGTGAAAACTTTTTCGGTTACCCGGTTACCGGGTTATTGAATGAAGGTCGTTTTAGTGTTTGATATCCGACCCAGTAGATTTGTCGTACGATGCGCAATTGTTCTTTTTACGCTTAGAGCTATGTTGTGATATTATTGTGATTTGATAACAATCCTCGGAAAGATATAATCTAATTTTGATATTTTGATTTATCAATGATTTATTGAAGGGTGAGGTTAGATTGATAGGCAAACAAATTCTATTGAGTAGGTTTTCGTAGCCTTTTGAAGTGAGTTTTGTTTCAATCTTAAATGTTCACTAACTCAATAACAAAGTGTTTTGCAATGCCCTGACAGGGTTCATGTACAAAAACCAACAGTAAATTTATTGAAAAATGTGTGGTGTGCATGAGAGCTATTAAATAAATAAAATTCATTAACGCCGAATGTGTTGTGCTAGTGTGGCCATGATTTATTCTGAATATTATGGTTGAAAATAATTTTTTTTTTCATTAACGTGGTACTAAATGAATACACATTAATTTACTACGATTACGGTTTAGCAAATTAATTTTATTATTGATTAATTTCACACTGTTTTATTAATTGAGTATCTTAATAAAGTTATTTAATATTGAAGTGTAAACAATGTGTAATGCTTCAGGGATTTGTAAATTAATATAAATATAAGTAGCCAGCTGCTCTTTAAACAACGGTTTTCCGGCAAAACCCAATATTAATAAAAAATATGCTGTGATTACCTTTTCTCTTAATTTGACCGAGATCTATCTTTTGAAACTATTTCTACGAATGTACGCGAAGTCTAAATGCGACACCCAGATCACATGGAGTCCTGCCATTCTTCGTGGTCAGTGCCATTTGTAACCTTAATGATTTAAATTGAATAAAACTCTGAATTGAATTGAATTGAATAATCTGATATACAATTTTTTCTCTGGGAAACAGATGCCCCGCGACAGGTGTCTCTAGAGACATCGCCAAATATACAAACGATCTAAAGTTTTTTTGCCTCAATAGCAAAATAATGCTGTCACATTGAATTGAGAGCAATGATGGCGGAGTGGTAAAGTACTTATGAATTACCTACACCTGTGCAATTTACACTACACTGGGCACGCCTGAAGGATATATAGTCCACTCCCTCCAACATCTCTATGAAGGCTTGTCCCAGCAAAGGAGTCGTTTTAGACTGATTATGTTACATGTCCGAGAGCAGTGGTGGCCCAGGCGGTAACGGCCGCGACTTACGAGTTGTAGGTCATAGTTTCGAGCTCCTTTTTTTTTTGGGTGGAAATTTTCAAATACCTTCTCCCGCTCTGACCGGAGCGGGAGGGCGTGTCAGACTCTTACTGACTAAAAACCGTGTTCCTTCTGTTCCCTGTACGTTGCCAGGGGCCACGGTATCCCTTTCGGACTTTCCCGCAACCTCGGCAGGCATCGGTCTTAGCAGACCCATTCAGTTGTGCTGACATCTCTTTGAGGCGCGCGTGGAACACACACACAACGCGCTGTCGATCTGGGCCTGGTCCTTATCGGACTGCAAGCTACCCATTGCTCACCGTCCGCAAGCCCACGCCTACGGTGGCCGGGAATCGGTCTGCGATTCCCGACGCCCTGGGCGTCTCCTGCGACGGCTAGGGGCGTGAGGGCGTGAAATTGGCTTCTTCCTCACGTGTTCCGCCTCCTCCTTTGCAAGCAGTAAAGTTCGCGAAGGACGAGGCGAAACGCGTGACCCTGACAGGCTTTTACTCTGTGTAAATTATTTCATCACCACTCCTCTCAAAACGATGAAGGAAAACATCGTGAGGAAACCGGCATGTCCTAGAACCAAAAATTCGAAGACATGTAACATCGACCAACCCTCACTGGGCTCGCGTGGTGGATTATGGCCCACTCCCTCTCACAGAGAGGAGGCCTGTGGGAACATTATAGGCTGATTATTCTTGTGTTACATTTAATCTCTTTCTTTCTGAATACTTAGGGTGCTTGAATATACTCACTGCATTAAATCGAAACATGTCTCTATATTAAACCAAATACTCCTAGAATCATGTCAGTACTTGATCCCCTTAACGTCTTGTCAAGCCCCGACATTGGGATTAAATCGTAGTACGGACAACAACGCCTAACCGAGTCCTAATGACGTGAAACTGCCAATCAGCGTGCGATCATCAATCGAGGTGTCAACTGTAGTGACTATTACATTATCTCCGAACCACTGTATTGATCCGTAACCCGACATCGAGTGAAATAGTAGAGTCATCGCTATCTTGTTGCCATCTAGAGGAGATATACCCTATATCTTCCTTCTAACTTTTTTAATATATTATACTAGCTTTTGCCCACGGATTTGCCCGCGTGGAGGTCGTAAATTAACCCACGGGAACGTACTACTGGAATAAAATTATCATGTTTTATAGTCCTGGTAATAAAATATCTGTGTGCCAAATTTGATCTAAATCCGTTTAACCATTTTTTTGTGATTGTGAAACAAACATCCATTGACGTTCTAAACAGAACAGGAGCTTTAATTATGTTCTGGAGGGAGGCGGGCTGGTTGGAATAACCACCAAACGGCCGCCATGGCCCACGCACAATGGTCCACTTGACGAACTAAGTGCGGAAACCAACCCTATAACATAGAACATAGAATTGAACATCCAAACATACAAACTTACACATTTATAATACTATATATATATATATAATATGCAGAATGTTAACTAACGAAGAGCTTTCCCGTTAACCATACATGCAAATTTTTATTTTTTTTATTTTTATGATAAAATTAAAAAAAAAAAAATTAAAGGAACACTGTACCCGCGACGTGGATTGACAAGTGCGACTAGTGAGCGTATACAGAGTGTTTTTTTACGTATGTATTTAATCTTTTTTCAAAATATTTAATATTTTGAAATAATTAAAAACATTTTTTTTATATATATTTGTGGTCGTTATGATATTGCAGGTTAACGGGAACGCCCTTCGTTTGTTAACGTACTATACAATGTCGCCCATGGGCATGTGTCCGCACATATTTTTCTGAATATTCATGAAAAATTATCGAAAATTAACTTTTAAAGTTCGCTATATCTCCTATGTTATTGGCTCGATTTGGATTCTGTTTATTATTTCTAAAAGCTTATGAGTTATTTTAACGGATTAATTATTTTTTTTTTAACAAAATCGACTATGAAAAAAAACGGAGGTGAATTCATAAAAAAATAAATAATAACAGTATTTATTTTTAAAAAAAACACAAGTGTAAGCCCATAAAATTATAGAGAAATATGGAAAAAAAAAAGATAGACTCCCCCTTTTTAGTTAATTTTCGATAACTTGTGATGAATATTAGGAAAAATACGGGCGGGCACATGCCCATGGAGACATTGTACATTACATTCCATAAGATCTGTATTTATTTACCTATGTTAACAAATAAATAAATAATATTTACTACTAGTAATAGGATGTACTATACTACCCGCCCATGCTTCCCACGGATTTTACGTTTTGACAAAACATCGACATTTCTTTATTATTATGTAAGTTTGATATTCATGTATACACATAAGTCTTCCGGAAAAAAATTCTAAACGCTGGTGAAAACTTCATCAAAAACTGTTGCGTGGTTTAGAAGAACAACGCGAACATACAGACAAACACGAAAAGTAAATTTAATTTATAATATGTATAGATAAGTTGGAAACTAATAATAATGGCTCCTACGCACTATGCCGGTGGCATGGCCGCCGGCTTTTGCCGCGCGGCACGTACGGGGGGCTTTAGCGCCTTCATTTTCTTTGCGATCCTTTGTGCGGCTTTATGCGGCAGGGACGGGCGCGCCGCGGGGTGCCCGGCGGCAGGGCCGGCGGCCATACCGCTGGCATTGTGTGTAGAAGCTAATAATAATAAAATAATAATAATAAAATCTTTATTTTCAAGTAACATGGACTCATAACGTTAGTAACAATTTACTTACAAACTAAGTTAGTAGGATTTATAAACAATAAAAAATAAAAATAAAACAATTAACCATTACTAGGATTATGCAGCTGGCTTAAATAGGAAATGATAGGGCAATCCAGTTTGCTAGCAATGACCACCAGGAGACAGTTGGAGCTGGCACGCACTCTGCGCAACAGGGATGCAGCACGCTTGCGTCTGATCGCAGCGAAGCCGTCAGTTTGAGCATCCGCGAACATACCCGACGCACTACAAAAGCGTGGCAGCCCCAACAGCATCCTGAATGCATTGTTGTACTGAACACGAAGAGCATTAACAGCTTTTTGCGTGCAACTAGTCCAGAGGCTACACGAGTAAAAAACTTGACAATATGCCTTAAAAAGTGTTATTTTAACCGCATCCGTGCAGCGTGAGAACCTTCGGATCAGCATATTACATCGCACTGCTAATGCTCTTCGCTCCCGGTCTACATCTAGATTGTCCCTCAAATCCTCCGCTACAATGTGCCCTAGATATTTAAACTGAAGAACACGGTTTAACACACCACCATTCAAAGTGACAGTTGGGTATCTCTCTTCGCCTTTATTGGCCGCCTTAAAGATAAGCAACTGACTTTTGTCCGTGTTATATCTCAAACCGTGCTCCTCCGCGTAACACTCACAAACCTTGATCAATTTTCTGAGACCTGCCATAGACGGACTCAGCAACACCATGTCATCAGCGTAGCTAATGTTATTAAATGCTACCCCATCTATGTAGCAGCCAGCATGCAAACTGCTAAGCTCAACAATCAGCTCATTTATATATAAATTAAACAGGGTAGGGGAGCTTAATCCACCCTGCCTTACTCCACATTCCATCACATACTCATCCGACATTTCATTAGCCCATTTTACACAGTTAATTTGATATGTGTACCAGTATTTAAAAACACTCGTTACTTCACTGGGTACATTCGCGTCACATAGTTTAGACCACAACTTGTCATACGACACCATGTCAAATGCCTTTGACATATCCAGGAAACAGGCAAAAACAGGAGTCTGGTTGCATGTATAATATTTAACAGTCTTTTTTAGACATAAAATTGCAGTTTCAGTAGATAAGCCCTCTCTAAACCCATGTTGAGCATCATTGAGCTTGACATTATTCTTTAAAAAGTTGTTTAATAAAGAGTCAAAAACTTTAGCCACAATCGTGGCTAGGGAGATTGGTCTGTAGTTCGCTTTATCTGATATATCACTGGTCTTATTTTTAACAATAGGAACAACAATTGTTTTCATCATATCCTTTGGCAGATAAGCGTGCGACACACAACAATTATAAAACAATGCTAGTACCCTGGGCAAATGGATACCAGCATTCCTTAAGTGTTCCACACTGAGCCCGTCATGACCCGGAGACTTTCCGCGCTTCATATGTACCAATACATTTTGTACTTCCTTTGCTGTATACCTTATTGTTAAGCATTGTGAAGAAGACCGCTCGAGTTCAAAGGAGTCTGAAGACGGGCCCAGTGGTGATTTAATAGCAAACAAGTCTTTAAACAGGTTTGAGATCTCCGCCTTATCAGTAAGACCTTCAACGCTAACAGGTAAGCTAGACCCAATGTTCAAGCTGTTTGTACTTTTCCAAAAGTCTTTAAAATTATTAGTACTATGAAGGCAAGCTAACTTGTCCATAACAATTTGTTCTTGATGGTCTTGGCACCATTTCAACTTAGATTTAAATATTCTTCTCGTTTGTAACATATTATCATAAAGCCGGCCAGCCAATGGTTTACCTGCCTCCATCCACAACTGAAACCCAAGTCTAGCCTCCCTGTGCGCCCCACTAACATGTCTGTTCCATCCCCTAACATAACCGCCACTTCTTTTACAGCGAGGTTTCTCAAAACTATCGCAGGCCGCATCACTCAATACTGCTATGATGCACTGATACATATTATCAATTATAAATCGATGTTCTAAGTTATTACAATTATTATCAACACAACAACGGAACTGGTCAGGAAAATCAATGTGTTTTAATTTGTCATTACACCGTTCATTATATTTTATTATTTGATCTACATGTCTGTTACCCCATAAAATCTTATTACGCATGACATTATTAAAACAGGCTCTGGGTTTAACAATATTAAAATTACAGTTAATAAATAACGGGAAATGGTCAGACCACAAAGAATCATATTTAACATTTACATTAAGAATTTTATTGACATCCACGCAGACTCCGTGACCACGCAGTGATCAAGCCATCTTTTACAACTATGTGCTTCACTAATAAATGTGAAAGTATCAGAGTTAGTACCTAACATCTGTATATCCGCGCATTTCCAATTTTGGTCTAAACAAAATTGTTGCAACTCATTATCAAACAATTCATCAGGGTGGGAATTAAAGTCACCTAAAATAAAGCAAGCTTCTACCTGTTGTTCCTCAATAATGGCATTAATCCGGCTCAAACACTCGGTAAACTCACTTAAGTTCTCGGCACAGTTCGTAGGCATATACGCACTAAACACGAGGATTGATCTTTGAGACAACACTATTTTAATTGCTGATAACCGCACACTGTTACAGTTAACCACAGACACCGTTTGAAAAACACTTTTTCTCCAAAGTAAGGCGACCCCACCAAACGGTCTGCCCAACAGAAGACCAGTCGAGGTGTCCACCGCCGATGTCCCAGAATGACCAAAGTCGGGATCAATTGTTCCCAACAGAGGAATGTCGTATGGCATGAGCCAGGTTTCCTGCACGGCCACAATGTCTGCTGACCTGCATAAAGCTCGAACACCTTCAATACTTCTCTTTAGAGATTTACAGTTAAATGTGACTAATGTTGTTGTATTCATTAACAGATACCTTTATTCTCCGACACATTTCGCTTTGCAAAATAAACAAATAAAAATAAATAATAAGCTGAAGAGTTTGTTGTTGTGTTTGAACGCGCTAAACTCTGGAAAATAAAAATAGGCAGAAATAACACTAAGCGAAAACGAAGTAATAGCGCGGGCGGACGATGCGACGCGACGCGGTGGGAACAAGAAATTTCACGACGACGAAGTCGCGGGCAGAAGCCAGTAGGTAAAGATAATGATAGAGAAGATGTAGATGTTATGTAAAAATTTACTTTAAAGCCTACTCAAGGAACGAAATAGAATTCATTTGTTTTAAAAGTTAATTACGATGGATTCGCAAATCTCTCTTTCGGATTTCAAAGTGATGTTTTGGGCCTAAATGTCCTAAATGTCCTGACCTGTGGACCTATTTATCAGGCCCATGCCCGGGAAGTGACAGTGCCGTGGGACATACAGGGTAGGCACTGAAGCTCCTTCACCAGGGTGGACATGGACGTATCTGAACGAGTTCACATATAAGGTATACACAGACTTTTTTTTTAGTTTTTTGCTGAGCTCGATCCGTTCACGACCCGGGCACTGCCCTGTGGATAGACTTTAAACCAGCACCCTGATTGCGTAATACACTATCAATCACAATCTGAATGATTTTGGTAATCCATTGCTTCAAACCATTGCTTCCATTGAAACAAAATTCTGAAGTCACTGTTTCAAAATAGGCTGAGAATCAGCACTTTTCGAACGTCAAAATTACATAAGAAAGTCCCCCAAAAACGCCAGCCCTTCATCACTTCCTAGTGCTTTAGCTGAGAAGTGGCGCAACAAACTCCCCAGCAGTACAGCTGTCTCTTCAGTTAGAAAAACAAACTACAACTGTGGGAGCACTTTGACCTTGAGCTGGCCCAGCGTAGTATGGAGTTTCAATAGAGCAGTCAGCTTATACTGATTCTGTTGCCACTAACGTGCAGCCCAGGCCTACCGCACGCGCCTTTATTGTGACTGACATTTGCGGACAGCAAATTTCCGGAGGAGGTCTTAACTTTTAATGTTCAAAGTACGTGACCTTGAACTGTGACTTATTACCAACTAGCTTTCGCCCGTGGCTTCGCCCGCGTGGATGTCGGAAATTTACTATCCCACGGAAACGTACTGCCAAAATAAGAATTATTCTATGTGTTAATCCAGATTATAAACTATCTGCGTGCCAAATTTCATCCAAATCCGATCAGCTGTTTTTGCAGGATTGAGTAACGAACATCCAAACATACAAACTTTCACATTTATAATATTAGTAGGAAGTAGGATAGTTGACTCGTGAAAACCTTTAATGTTACTGATTGAGGTTCAATGTAAACTAGAGCAGCTAGGACAAACTAAACATGTGTCAGATAGTTGATTGATTCAGGCGTGACCTTGCGGAAATCCATTATAAAATACAATAGACGTAGATATATTTAGTAACCTATTCCGCTTAAATATTCTTAAAGAGTTATAAAAAACCCTGTAAGAAATGGACACGTGTTTCACTTGTCAGCGAGGTATCCTCAGGATGACGATTGACTTGTCGCAAACCCGAACACGGTATGTTGCCACGGGCGATATGGCTCACTCTGCGTCCGGATGCCATTCGTCATCCTGGAGATGCCTCGTTGGGAGGTGAAACATGGGTCGATTTCGTACATAGTTTTTTATGGTTTAGGCGCAGAATGCCCAGTTCTCAAAATTAGGAATAGTTAAGCGGAATAGGTTACTAAATATATCTACGTCTATTGTATTTTAATGATGAGTCCCCGGGGATGACAAAAGTGACAACCGCGGTGTAAGCGTATTCAGGTAGTAAACAGAGACGATTTTGCTGCGCCGGACAACAACATGTTGCGCAAAAAGTTTGTTCATGATGTCTGCTCTAGTTTACATTGAACGTCAATGATGTTACTGGAATGCCTCAGTGGCTCATGGCTCGTGGCTAAATAATTAATACTAAATGACGATCGAAGGTTAAGCTACCCTTGCCGAGGTAGGTACGTAAATGAGTGACCATTCATTACATATGGACACCTCTCCGCGCCGGAAAGCATGTTATAGCATATTGACAAACAGGGGGTATCGTATTGCACAGTAACTTGATTTGGAAGGTCAGACAGGTAGTCGCTCTTTGTTAAATAACGCCGACAAAGTGGTAAAATAAAAATAAATAGGGTAAGTACCTCCCCTACATGTAAAGTGGGGATGTTTTGTTTTCTCGTCCATAGGGGTATCGTTGAAAAAGTCGTTCAAAAATATTGTGGGTGTGTGAATATCATTTTTCAATTCAGGGATCTGTTTGCGAAATGATTTTCACAATGTTAACACTAGAAATAAGGACAAACTACGAGCTCCCTTTCACCGGCTTCATAAGGTTCATAACTCATTTGTTGGGCTTGGTATAACCTTTTATAACAAGCTACCCTCTTCTTTGCTAGATTTACCTTTTAATGCGTTTAAAACGAAAGTAAATAAGTATTTGTATATTTGTAATCAGTATTAGTAATTAGTATTTGTTCGTAAAGAAAAACGGTGATTTATTTAAAAAAGCTTCAGAACAAAACTATCGATCCATAAGACCAGCATATCGACATGAATTATGCCTAAGAAGTTCAAAAACCGCACTTATGCACAAGAGCATACTTTGCATGGCTCAAAAAGTGTTTTATAAGCTACCAAATGACATAAAAGATTTAAACTTGACACAATTTAAACGTAAACTAAATATTTTTTTAATAGACAAGTGCTACTATACCATTTACGAATTCCTAGTTGACAAAATTTCATGTGACTGACCATTTATTGTATTTTTGTTTTAATGTAATATTCTTATACACATGTCCATTAATTTATTATAATATATTAAGTCTTAAATTTTATTGTTTATGGACATTAATTAGTTATTTTTGTTGCATGTAATGTATAACATCTAATATTGTAATTTAACAATGCATGCCTTTTAAGGTAGATTTTTGAGCTACTATAAAATATGTTTAAGACTCTGTGTATCACCAAAAATCGCATTAATAAAAACATTGAACTGTGAACTAAAATCCAAGCTTTGTTCAAAGGCATACTATTCTATCAACGACTACTTAAATGATAAGAATAGTTGGTCGCTGTGATTAACTCAAAACAATGTTTATGTTCTTTCTCCAGCTTACCTACTGACAAGTTATATGAGTTTATATAATTGATTTTTATATATTTTTTTATTTGACTTTATAAGTCAAGCTATTTTAATTTTATTTTGATTTATTGTTGACATAATCTACTCATTACAATGTTTTTTTAATGAGTTGTATTGCAATATGTGGTTAGCTAGTGACCTCGACAATTGTTCATATTATTTATTGTTATTAGTAATTAACTTTTTGTTTTATTTATTTTATCTCGATGGTTCTAGTTTATCATTTATAACTTCCAGTTACAACTATATGTAAGCGGGCACGCCCTTTATGCCTGGAGGCTTTTATTTAGATATTAAAGTTCTGTTTACATTTAGTTTTTATTTCTGCCTGAGTATAGTTCTCGATGATTTTGTGTGGTATATTGGCGTGTGCTAGCTAACATATGGCTAATAGTTTAAATTATATTTTGTGTTGCGTAATGTAAATTATTTTGAATACTATTATATATAATCTTTTTTTTTTGTTCTTCTAACTGAACAGACAGCTGTGCTGCTGGGGAATTTTCTGCGTCACTTCTTCATCCCAGCTAATGCACTAGGAAGTGTGAAGGGTGGCGTTTTGGGGGACTGTCTTATGTAATTTTGACGTTCGAAAAGTGCTGATTCTCAGCCTAGTTTGAATAAATGACATTTGAATTTTGAAAATATTAAGCTTTAAAGTGCAAATTTTAGTTGTAGTCAAGTGTGCTCCCTGCCAGCTAAATGGTTGTACTTGTATCTGTGAAATAATTCACAGCACTAGTATATATAACGAAATTAAAAGGAAAATTATCACAGCTAAGTAGGCTTTACAGGTTAACGAGTTATAATCGACCAACTTACATTTGCAGTTTGAAAAACATGATTTCCAATACGTTCCGTATAGAAGAAAATGTTTTTGAACTACAATGTTAAGTTTGTTCCTGGGATAAATTCATCCCAACTACGGAACCCTTCATTGTGCGTGGTCCGACACGCACTTGGCCAGTTTTTTCTTGATAGATAGTGCGTGCAGGTTCCTACTTGGGTCGGTTGATTGCTTTCTATATAGGCCGGCAGTTCCTGGGGCTGAACTAAGTTGGGTGTGGGCGAGTGCTGTTTTAAACCCACTCCCAATACAACCTAATTGATTTGGTAACAGGCATAACAATTGTGTAACCAACATTCCTAGATAGGACAAGAAAACAATTACCTATCTCATCAAAAACCTGTTCTCCGAGGTGCTATACGTTCGGGTCGGCATGGTTCTGCACAACCGGGCGGCAAAATCGAAAATAATATAATTCATGTTCGAGAAAAATCAGCTCGGCTTAGCTCGACTTATGCCGAACATAATTAAGCCAGTGTAGATGCCAAACGAAGTTTATATGTTTTAGCGAGTTTAACGATCAGCATTAGCCGCATGAAAGCCGAACATGAGGTGTGTGATTCTGATTACTTTGGGTCGGCTTTGTAGTTCAACAATTCCTGACAAATCAAATGTGTCGATCCGAACATGTGTATATATCACAGCCAGACAACTTTAGGACCGAAATGTGTAGATGTGAAAAGGGTTTACTAGTCTGCGGTGTAACATTATAATGTGATACGATCCATACAAGTATCTAACTATATTTAGCGTTTGTGTCTGACAAGTTAATTTTCCCAACTATTTTGGGGTCGGCTTCCAGTCTAGAGGAAGCGAAGGAATGTCAATAATGTTCATGGAGCGACTGCCATCTGGTTTCCACAAGCCAATATTATAAAGATACTGATAATAGTACAAAATTTTAATGATACTGACTTATCTTATTAAATATAGAACTTGTCGGTATTAGTCCTCCATTAATCAGTAGCTAATGATTAGTGTTCTACATATGTTGTCTATAATTATGTTTCCTTGAGGGCCTACCCAAAGCGACATTCTATCTGCGATAACGATGATAAAATATCATAAATGTATTGGATTTACCAAAAATATTTGAAAAAAAATATCTGCTATATATTAAGATATTATTGCCTTTTAGTCTGTGCTAATTAAATTTATTTTCTTTCTTTCTATCTTTTGTTTACCGAAAAACTTAGGTCAATGCTATTAAAAGACGTTGGAGAAATACGTAACACTTTGAACGCGATTGTCACTTGTCTCTCTTTAGGTTATTCTCTAAATACAATTTAGAAATTAGAACATTTACATTATGTGATAATTATTTAGCGATAATTTTCTTAAATAAATAATGATAATGCAATTGTGACTCGGATCTGAAGTTAGGATTTCTAACAGGCTGATGACAATCAAGCACGTTCTGTTTTACATGGGAAAAAAACAAAGCTGGTGAAATGTGGGTCTACCTGTTGTCGTGAATTCTTTGATTTATTAAAAAAAAATGTATTATTTAAATATCGAATTATAATATTGTGTGTGTTGGCACTCCACCAGCACTGTGGCAACACTGTCAAAGTACAAATTATATTATAACAATGTTTTAAATGTATTTTCATTAAGGCCACTCTATGTATTAATTTACTTTGGCAACACTCAGAAGTAACCATTATGATAATATCGTTATTTCTGGGTGGGGCAACAGTCATACAAAATGGTAAAATGAAGTGCAGTCAGTCGTCGTTTGATTGTGAAATAGTACAGTTGTGCTGATTAAAAGTAATTAGCAAGAAAAGAGTGTTTTCTTCACACTTTGCTAACCCATTCAAGATATACAGGTACGTATATTTTTTTTATAACATAATCACAAGATCACGCCAGTCAAATTCAAACTCAAAGCATTTATTTCAAATAAACCAATTAGAGGTACTTTTGAATTGTCAAGGGGTCGGTCAGTCAGAAATATGAAGCTAGTTGCTCATTCCAACGCGTAGTGGGTTCCTATGGAGAAGAACGGGCAAGAAACTCCACGGACACTCTTTTAAATCAGAATATTTTTACAAAATATTGGTTACATAATGTATGTTGTAATTATACATGTGACAACAATGTAAAAAGATGTGCACGTTAAAAGCGTCAGTATTAAAAATAAAATCAAAAACAATTCAAAAATTAAAATAAATTCAAATAAGCCGCGGCAGCTAAAAGATGACCAGTCCCCACTGACGGCGCCCACGTCGACATGTTCACGAACATGACGCATGCATCAGGACCATTTAGCTCAACCATTTTGAAGGGAAATTAACGATCCAACACACACGCCACCACCAGCGAGACATTTTAGTGAGCATGACATACTCACAACCGCCAGGGCACACTCAAGTCAATGAAAGACGTACCCAGTAAATGGTAACTGTAAAGTAGGGACATAGTGCTCACACATGTGCTATGCAATTATATAATACTAAGAGATTGAATTTATACAATGTAAAGATGTTTTACACAAAGTACAGTATTTCCACAAAGAGTTAGGCAGAGGTGTATCTATAGCACACCCACATTTCGCCAGTTATGTGTAAGTCCCATGTAATAGGGGGCGAGCCTAATGCCATCAACCGGGCACAAATCCAGATTCCGGGCTGCTACTGAGAAATTCCAGATGGAAAATCCAATAACACATTGCACGACCTGGGAATCGAACCCAGGACCTCATGCTCAACAGTAGCAGCAGTAGTAGTAGTAGTAGTTTTTGATAACCCCTGAATGTATGTATCTTATCACCTCGGCATGAACTATTATAAATATAGTTCATGCTAACAAAATATTTGTTTACACATGGTTACCGATAAAAGCCAATAAGTTTATGTTAATTACCTCAAAGCTTGTTAATAATTATGTATTAAATATTATTAACAAGACAATAAAATGTTAATTAATTGAAATAACTTAAATAGTTCAGTAAACAGGCTTGATAGACGAATAGGCGGTTGTGGTTTTGATTCAAGTGATCAACTTAAGGCGACGATAACCGACTTTGAATGTAAATGTAATTTTATACTAAAGATCACGTCTAAACGAGTAGTGCGAATGATTTAGAAAAAATATATGTTAAATAAAAGCATATTCTTAATAACTTAATATATGAATATTTTAGATTATATTTATATTACTTACTTAAATTCATTTGTAAAGTTATGTCTAACGCGGATTAAAAAACCGAGAATCACGCAAAATATATCAAGCGTATTTTTCTAAAACCTTCACCATTTTCAAGATAATTTAATTATTGATCTTTTAGTATATCTACGTGTTTTGTAAAATACCTTTTATTTTATGTATAATAAATTAATAATGTGTCTAATTTGGGACAGCGGTCTTTGATGGGCGAGTCCTATCACTGGCTGGACGTACAACGCGTTGCGCGAGCTCAGCACAGAACACGCAAGCTAACCATGATTCTTCTGATCTTAAGCGATTTAAGGGTGGGTGGTTTTTTGTGGGTTGTGGGGGTTCTATAGGTACACCTCTGCCTCACCCTTCGGGACGACAACGCGTGATATTATGTAATATAGTATTCTACACTTTTTTGACGTCAATCATATTTTTTCTTAATAATGATCTCATTTCAGTATGAGACAATTATTAAGAGTCTCAAAACATTAAAGGAACGGCTTCTGTAGGCTTACGAGCGCAAAGGGCGATGGATCCCACCGGACTTTCTGTTGGAACCTACTAAGAATGCAAAAAATGTGCGAGTAATGCGTAATTGCGTTTGCCTAAGCCAGAAGGAGAAGACTTCCACTCGTAAGAATACTTCCTTCGGCTTCCATGAAAGGTTTAGAAGTTTGCAGCATTGCAACATTGAATCAACAACGCCGACTGTCGCTGAGCTCTGTCTCGCATAGGGTAGCAGCATTATGCTGAGCAATGGCCATATCGCGTGGATGTGACACGTATTTTCCGTATTTGTGTTCCTTCTTTGCGTCACGTGTACCGCAAATAAACGCATTTTCTTCAATTTTTTTTCTTCCCACTCAAGTTTCATATTGACATTTGAAACGCTCTTTCCTCTCCCTTTAAACCGCCCCAATGAAACTTTTAATTGCGTTTACAGAATCAGTGTTGACAATAAGGATTATAACAGTTGCCACCCGATGAGGGGTTCTCTGTTCTCATGAATTTTGTATCAAACGGAAATATTCTATAGCCGATAATTTATTTTATTTATCCTTGGTTTCTGAGGGTCTATTTAACTAAATGAGCTGTAGCGATATTGAATAGAGTACGCACATACAGGGTGTAAAAAGAGACATCACTAAGTTGTCATAAACTCATTCTGTACACGTTACAAAGTTATTTCTGCGGTTGTAACCGAAAATATCTCAAATCTCAAAAACTATTGACCTAAATATCAAAGTAAAATTAATAAATAAAAAGATGTTTCTGAAAACATCTTTTTAGATAAGGGATCCAACAATAACCCACGCGCAATATTATTTTTTTTCACCCTAAAAATTACTGACTGCAATGTTTACTAGTTGTGATTTTTAACGACTTTTGGATAATTAACATAGTCATCTATTAGTCGACATCTCGGCGGTCACCCCTTTTTTAGTCATAACATCATTCACGCAAGCCATCCATCGTTTTTTTTGGTCTTCCCCTACTCATAAAGCCATCCATATTCATACCCAAAACTATCCACACGACATTTTCCTTATTCCTCCACATCACACATACCATAACAACCGCGGAAATCGGTTGTTATGGAATAACAACAAAAATACATTAAGAAAGAGATTTTATTTCTTAATTTCCAATATCTCTAAAGATAAAGATATATATATATTGCATAACAGTGTATACGTACATTAGTTCTTATTACGTAAAAAAGTTAGGGCTCAACAGTCTGTCAATTTCGGATATGCAATAGTCCACTTACATGGCAAAATTTTAAATACGAGTATATTACAAACGAATGACATTAACCATCTCGAAAACAATTTTAGTATTCTCCTCCACCATTAACCCGAGTAGCAACAGAGCAATCGATTCGAAACATTAATTTTAGGCTTGAAATATTTAAATTTAAATCCACTTTAAGTTTAATCATTTCTTATCAGGAAAGCAATTTAAACTTCGGAGCAGTCTTGGGTAACGATCGGCGCCTTCTGATAAAACCGTGTATGCTTTACGCTTATAAATTGGTTGGGGTAGGCAGAGAGATATGTTGTGCTTTGAATTTTCTGCTGGAGATTAGTATAAAGTTGGTCGATACTGTTTTGTTTTTGTGTCTGTTACTTGATGAATTGCTATTCATCAATAAGAATCTCAAGAATCTGGTGATTATGTATATATACCATTTTATTTTTCGTGCGGTGAGTGACTAACCTGGTGTTAGAGTTTTTATGTCGCCGATGGGCCTCTGACTTGGCGTAATATTTCGTAGAGAAATATCTCTCAGGCATGCCGGTTTCCGGGGCGCCCGGCGGACTCTCCGTCCGCTTACCGGCCCATCGTGCTGCTCGATGAGGTGGGCAAGCTCTTTGAAAGAGTAATTGCAGACCGGAGTTGCATTAGGGAGGCACTCCGGTATGACCGACCTACCTCTATCGAGTGGTCGAGGCCTATTTGATGGACAGGGCCGTCATCTACCCCGGTCACCACGGAGAGTGGAACCGGCGAGAGATGTCATGCGGTGTCCCACAAGGATCGGTCCTGGGGCCGCATCTGTGGGACATCGGCTACGACTGGGTGCTGCGCGCCGACCTCCCTAGCGGCGTCAGCGTGGTTTGCTACGCTAACGACACGCTGGTCCTGGTGCAGGGGAGGTTGCATGAGGCGGCGGCCGAACTAGCGACACGTTGGGTTGCGACAATCGTCGAAAGGATCCGGCAACTGGGACTCGAGGTGGCCTTGCACAAGTCCGAGGCCATGTGTTTCTATGGTGCTTGGAATGCACCACTGTCGGGTTCCCAGATTACGGCGGGAGGGGTTAACATCGGTGTCGAGTCGACGATGAAGTACGTGGGACTCGTCCTCGACAGCCGGTGGAACTTCGTGGAGCACTTCCGACGTTTGGCTCCCAAACTGGATAGGGCTAGGGCTGCTTTGAAGCGGCTTCTGCCCAACCTGGGGGGTCCAAACGCCTCCTGCCGGAGGCTTTACGCGGGGGTCGTGCGGTCCATGGCCCTTTACAGGGCACCGGTGTGGGCGCGTTCATTGAGGCTGCGAACGGCCCGGCGGTTGAACGCGTCCCAAAGGGTCATGGCCATCAGGCTGGTCCGGGGATACCGCACGGTCTCCCGTGAGGCGGCGAGCCTCCTTGCCGGACTACCGCCATGGGATCTGGAGGCGAAAGTCCTCGCGCACATGTGGGAGTTGCGCGAGGAGGCGAAACGCCGGGGTGTAACCACCGCCGCTGCCGCGAGAAATCACGGCACAGCGGACAAAGCTCCGGCGGGATCTCATGGCGGCATGGAGTGTGCGATTGTCGCAACCCAGCGCTGGGCACGCCACAATTGCGGCGATAAGTCCCCTCTTTGAGGAGTGGCTTGAGAGGCGCCATGGCGTCCTCACCTTCCGCCTGACGCAGGTCCTCACCGGACACGGTTGTTTCGGGAGGTTCCTGTTTCGCGTAAGGCGGGAGGAAACGCCCGGGTGTCACCATTGTGTGGATCGCCTGGAGGACACGGTGAAGCATACGCTGGAGGTCTGCCCGGCTTGGGCGGGGCACCGCCGTGTCCTCACGGAGGCGATCAGCGGCGGCGATCTCTCGCGTCCGGCCCTGGTTCAGGCCATGGTTCGGAGCGAGAGTGCATGGGAGGCCGTCACCTCCTTCTGCGAAGCAGTTATGTTCGCGAAGGAGGAGGCGGAGCGCGCGAGGGAGATACAAACTGCACGCCCTCGCGGCCCTAGTCGCCGCAGGAGACGTCCCGGGCGTCGGGAGTCGAGAGCCGACTTCCGGCCACCGTAGGCGCGAGCTTACGGACGGTGAGCAATAGGCAGCTCGCCGTCCGATAAGGACCAGGCCCGTGTCGACGGCGCGTTGTGTTCCACGCGCGCCTCAAAGAGATGTCAGCACCAACCGACGGGGTCGAAAGACCAATGCCTGCTGGGGTTGCGGGTTTGTCCGAAAGGGATATCGTGGCCCCGGCACACAGGCAACGGAAGGAACACGGGTGGGTTTTAGTCAGTAAAAGTCTGACACACCCTCTCGCTCTGCCCAGAGCGGGAGAAGTCATTTGATGATTTCCCAACCTGAAAAAAAAAAAAAGGCATGCCGCATTGCCGTTTCATCACGATGTTTTCATTCACCGTTTTCTTAATCAAGTGATAATTATACACAAAATAATTATATACATGTTATTATGTTTATTTGTCTTTAATCTATGCACATAATTTCGAAATCAATCTACCAAGCTTTGTACCAACTATGTTGGGATCGGCTTCTCGTCTAACCGGATGCAGCTGAATACCAGTGTTTTACATTGAACGACTGCCTATATGTGCTTCTCAACTCAGTTACTGGGTATCGATACCCCTTGGTATTGCCCACTTATCTCGCCACAATCTAAGAAGCGCGAGTTGACGTTTCTCATTATACATGCCGCGATAACTTTGTATGAACGTCTACATAAGAAATCTATAAATCAAATTTATAATCCTAATTAATTACTATGTTACAATGGGTACCTATATTATTCGTAAGCACCAAGTTTATCTTTATATTAGATTTAAAAAAAAAACCACTCCAAAACACGAATTAATCGTTGAATAGTCCGACAGGACAACATTACAATGTCATGTGTTTGGTTTCGTTACCGTAGTGCTGTGACCATTTTAAGCCGTTTTCTGACCGAATAAAATGTTTTAAAAATCGATACTTTTACAAACATTACATTTACAAAAGAGAGAAACGTATAATTACTGTATTAGTAAATGTTAAAACATAGGACATGAATCTGAACCCCGCTGTGTTGAAATTTTTCGTCAGTTATTAAAAAAACCCCGCTGTTCCATACATTTTGACCGCGTAGGCTTTGCACTTTTCTATGAAACAGCAGATTTTAAAAAAAAAACCGACGAAAAATTTCGATGCAGTGGGTTTCAGAATCATGTATGAATCCATGGAACTAGTTTTTGCATCGATTTCCCTGCCACCCTGTATAGTTTTAGCATTATTTTGATATTTAATGGGTAATAGCTTCTCCACTCTGAAATTAGGTGCCCTACTACCGCATTACCGTGTGCTTAAATGTGGTAGTGGCGCGCCTCATTTAGGAGTGGACAAGCTTTATCAGCTGGATGAGAGTTGCCAAGAATCGAGTTGAAAGGCGTGCAATTGGAGAGGCCTTTGCCCAGCAGTGGACTGTACAGCAGGGTGATGATGATGACGTGTAATAAAAATCGATATGTCTCGAGAATCGGTTCTTAAAGCAACCGATTTTTTTTCCCAACACTACACTGACGTCTATACAGCTCGTTTAGTCTATTTTAGTTATTTTCATAGCGTTATGTCCTACGGTCTTCTGCTGTGGGGCAAAGCTGCTGATATTTAAAATATATTTGTGCTTCAAAAACGAGCTGTTTGAGCTATTTACCAGCTAGGTGCCAGAGTTTCTTTGAGAGATTTTTTCAAAGATATTGGTATCCTCACGGTGGCACCCCAATTCATCTTCGCCAAAATCTTATATATTAGGCAAAATATACACTTATACACTAAAAACAGTGATTTTCACAATGTTAACACTAGAAATAAGGACAAACTACGAGCTCCCTTTCACCGGCTTCATAAGGTTCATAACTCATTTGTTGGGCCTGGTATAACTTTTTATAACAAGCTACCCTCTTCTTTGGTAGATTTTCCTTTTAATGCGTTTAAAACGAAAGTAAAATCCAAGCTTTGTACAAAGGCATACTATTCTATCAACGACTACTTAAATGATAAGAATAGTTGGTCGCTGTGATTAACTCAAGACAATGTTTATGTTCTTTCTCCAGCTTACCTACTGACAAGTTATATGAGTTTATATAATTGTTTATTTTATTTGACTTTATAAGTCAACTTATTTAAATTTAGTTTATTGTTGACATAATCTACTCATCACAATGTTTTTTTTATGAGTTGTATTGCATTATGTGGTTAGCTAGTGACCTCGACAATTGATCATATTATTTATTGTTATTAGTAATTAACTGTTTCGTTTATTTATTTTACCTCGATGGTCCTAGTTTATCATTTATAACTTCCAGTTACAACTATATGTAAGCGGGCACGCCCTTTATGCCTGGAGGGTTTTATTTAGATATTAAGTTCTGTTTACGTTTAATTTTTTATTTCTGCCTGAGCATAGCTGTTCTCGATGATTTTGTCTGGTATATTAGCGTGTGCTAGCTAACATATGGCTAATAATTTAAATAATGTTTTGTGTTGCGTAATGTAAATTATTTTGAATACTTTTATATAGAATCTTTTTTATTTGTTCTTCTAACTGAACAGACAGAGTTTGTTGCGCCACTTCTTCTTCCCATCTAATGCACTAGGAAGTGATGAAGGGTGGGCGTTTTGGGGGACTGTCTTATGTAATTTTGACGTTCGAAAAGTGCTGATTCTCAGCCTAGTTTGAATAAATGACTTTTGAATTTGAATTTGAATTTGACACAAATTATTTTGATAGGTTTTAAATCGGGCTTCTTTGATTGTCGCTAGATTAATACCGCGTAGGGATAACCAACATGGGACTTAAACATCTGCCGTACCTCAAAAGGAAAAACGGAACCTATAAAGGATCACTTCGTTGTCCGTCTATCCACGTGTCTGTCTGTCTGTTAGTGTGTCAAGACCCTTTTTCCCAGGATCGCGTGGATGTATCAAGTTGAAATTAATATCAAATACGTAGATCTACGTTTCTTCAGGGCTCTAAAACAATCAAGCTTCTAAGTCAACGCAATTTAAAAGTAACGGCCATTTATGCGACATATTTTGATACTCGCAAATAAATCAAAACATATGGGTTACTTCCTGTTGACCTAGAATCATGAAATGTATTAAGAAGCAACGTCTCACAGCATAAGTAAAGGAAAAAGTCCAAAAGTCGTTTATTTGTAGTCTTATCACATAAAAAAAGATTTATTGCAATTTTAAACTTACATTTGCAGTTGGAGATTAGACCGTGATGTATATCTATGTATGGTAGAATATGTTTTTGAACTACAATGTTGTTTGCTTTTGGGATAAATTCATCCTAACCTAACTACAGAACCCTTCATTGTGCGTGGACCGACACGCTCTTGGCCGGTTTTTTTATGTTGTGCTGTAGTTATGTTGTGTAGTCTATTTGTCCAAACCAAAATTGATTAAAATGGCTTACCTTTTAGACCACGGTACTATCTTGTAGCCGAGAAATACAAAAAATCACAATAGAACATGCCAGTTTTTTAAACATAACGGAAACCATAAATTTCCTCGGTACACTCACAAAATCAAACTGCAAACTCCAAGTATTGTAAGTACCTCATTACTGTTTTCAAGTCTTCCTCCTCAACAAATACATTGACTTAAGACTTCGTAAGCCACGATACTGCATTGAAAACTTAGTTTATCGGAGATAATCCTTCGGTATTGGAAAACTCAATGAACGATTGAACGATGAGTAGCGGAAGGATTTTATTACAAAAGGTTTTTTTTGCGTAAGAATCGGAATTGTTGAATTGCGGTTTGAATTGCAGGAACTCTGTTTTAAAATTTATTTTTATGTATTATTAATATGACATAAACTCTCTCTCTGCCTAGCCCTTTCATAAACTCATTAACTAAAAAATAACTGACCTAAATAATAATGGTGTCATGTTGGGTATCGAATAAAAGGACTTACTTAACACATTTCACATATATATATACTATAACCCCAAAATATTTAAATAAAATTAAAGTACTACGACAAAAAACTCAACTAAAAAGGTATAAACAAGACATCACAGAGAGACAAATTAAAAATCCGGAGTTAAGGCTTATGCAGACCAGCGCGACTTGTCGCGCGACGCGACTCAAACAATGCAATTTCTAAGAAAACTGTACGGTATCACAATAACCGGAAACGCATCGCGCGACAAGTCGCACTGGTCTACACAAGCCTTAACACGTAATCTGTTTGATTCATGCATAAAGGCTTGTGCAGATCAGCGCGACTTGTCGCGCGACGCGACACGAACAATACAATTTCTAAGAAAACTTCACAGTATAACAATAACCAGTGTCGCGTCGCGCGACAACTTGCGCTGGTCTACACAAGCCTTAATACATGACTCCTGATCTTTTATTTGTTTGTTTGTGATGTCTTGTTTATACCTTTTTAGTTGAGTTTTTTGTCGTAGTTGGGTTTTATATTTTTTAGTTTTAGTTTTGCAATCGTTTCCTACTTCTTATTTGTTCTTATAGCCGACAGACAAAATGACATTCAGTCAGCGATAAAAATGATGGAAAAGTCAAAAATGTATTCGATTGACATAAACTAGGTACCGAAAAACTTTGCCAAACTCGTTGGAAGAGGTTATCTTACATAAACATACATACGATATACTACAAATAAATAAAATTGTAGTATCTTTTTGTTATGTCAAAATAACAGCTTTTTACTAAATGCATAATAATAATATGAAAGTACTTACGGTACTATAACAAAAAAACAATTAAAAAAAAACTGTTTGTCTGTATGTTCGTTCCGGCTTATCTCCGAAACGGCTGGACCGTTTTTGACGGGACTTTCACTGGTGGATAGCTGATACTAATATTTTAGAAAAAGAATTAGGGTCAACGCGGGAAGCAGCTAGTAGGCATATAAAAGCTTTAAAGGTGATTCCCACTTGTCACAAATTTGAAAATAAAACGAAGCAACGGATCAAAGAGATGTTTTGCAAAGAGATCAGAAAGTATCATAGGCTACTTTTTATCCCGATATCAAGGCTCATGTTTCCATGGAAATCTCCATGCGAGCCAGCATCAAAAAAATATTGATTTTTCACAACATGATTCGAAACACCACAGCACAAAACATGAATACTGCTATGAGGTATGGTATACATAGTATACAAACATTATGTCGTGCGTAACAATAATAATTTCGAACTAATAACAATAATAATCCTAAGTCCCTTTACAAGTTTGTTGTTCGAGCCGTATTAACGGGACTAAGCCTAATCAGAGTTGGAACGGGAGTTAGTCGTACGTCGCGGAAAAGCCTTTATTTCTCCTGTAGTCGTAACTTTTCATGCGGTTAAGTTGACAGAGTTCATTGTACAGTATGTTGTACGTCTGTGGTATAACAAAACTTGTAAAAGCTGGTCTGGCATTCCATTTAGGCTGCCTGTTCATTGAAGCGGAGCGAGGCAGCGGAGTGGAGCGGAGTTGTGGACAGTGTCTGTCCATTGATGCGGAGTGACTCAGCGGAGCCGTGTTGAGGACTTTGCGGAGCTAGATCGAGTTCACGCGACAAGTAATTTGTATGTGTCAAAGTACAAAGTGTTACTTTTTTACCTGGTCTCCCCAAAGTCGAAACAAAGAGGCCACATATATACTAGCCCAGCCGGGGCACGCACGCACTGGCCTAACATCATACCTCGGGGCTGGTTTTTTTCCGCATCCCCTCTCCGCTTCCCCGCTGCGCTTCTCCGCTCCACTTCCCGGCTCCACTTCCACGCTCCACTTCTCCGCTCCGCTTCTCCGCTCCGCTTCTCCGCTCCACTTCTCAGCTCCGCTTCTCCGCTCCGCTTCTCCGCTCCGCTTCTCCGCTCCGCTTCCTGGTATTGTATGAATTTTTAAACTAGTTCGCAAATCCCTGTCCATTGAAGCGAAGCGGAGATATTATGCAATTCCATAGGTTAATATTGGCATAGCTCCGCCCCGCTCCTCTCCTCTTCGCTCCAGTGGACAGGCAGCCTTAAACTCCGTACTATGCCAAGTCCGTACTTTGGCCAGCTCAAGGTCAAAGTTTTACCCATGTTTCTACAATCTTTTAGAAGAAACTCCTTGTGAATAGATTCACCATGATCACAAGTAACAGTATTATGCCTTCATAGAAAACGACCGAAACGACGCGCTTCGAGATCTCAGTGTATATCAGTACGTAACAATATCGAGGGCAGTTACGCACGGACGCGGAAGTTTTATCTACCAAGCGGCCGTAGGTAAATATTTCAAGGGCACTGCAGAGACATAATACTGTTACTTTTTTGTACTGTACCATTACAACCACAATACTTAAAGCTATACTTATTACTAGTGCCAACTATCATTTCTTTGTTCCCATTTCAAGAATTAACATAACATAGCATATCGTCACGCCTGCTTCCCTTTAGGATAGGGCAGAGGTATACGTATAGTACACAAACATTTCGTCAGTTATATTTTGAGTGTTCCATATACTAAAGGGCGAGCCTATTGCTATCACCCGGGCAATAATCCAGACTCTGGGCTGCTACTGCAGTTCCTAATGGAAATACCGAATAATACTTTGCCCAACCTGGGAATCGAACCTAGGACCTCATGCTCGACGACGACGTTACAGTCAAGAATGAACTTGCTGTTTATGTCTACACGCTGAACAATGTTTATTTTAAGATTAAATTACTTTCATCTTCAATCCTTCCTACATTCTGCAATAGCTCACTTTACTATAGTTATTTCTAATGTACACAAACCAAAGTTTAATTCTCAACAAACTTAATTTAAGTGAAGCATAAATCGTGCAGGCAACGTCAGTTCAGCCATGAAATAGATAGGTTCAGAAGGTCAGCTCCATACAACGATTTAAAATAAGCGCATGCACACTAAGACGCGTATGATCTGTTCAAAAAGTATCTGATGAAAATGTAAACAAATCAATCTGTCTGGCCTTTTCCCAACTATGTTGGGGTCGGCTTCCAGTCTAACCAGATGCAGCTGAATACCAGTATTTTACATGGAGTGACTGGCTATCTGACCATCACAACTCAGTAACTGAGTAATATGATACCCTTTGGTAAGACAGGTTGTCAGACTTTCGGGCTTCTATCGACCCGTAACAACTGTCAAAGATCTACGAATGTCAGCCGAGACCAACGGCTTAACGTGCTTTTCGAGGCCCGGAGGAGTCTCGGTATGAACGATCGTCACCCATCCACGGCCCAACCCTGGCAAGCGTAGCTTAACCTGATGGATCGACCCGTGCGGCTGTTATTACTCAGCCACGAGCTCCACAAAAACGTAAACAAATAAACAACCGAAAACTTATGTGATGTTATGAGTGCTTTAATTAGATTATTTGAATATTTTTACCATTTTTTTTTTTCTGGTTGGGCAATCATCAAATGACTTCTCCCGCTCTGGGCAGAGCGAGAGGGTGTGTCAGACTTTTACTGACTAAAACCCACCCGTGTTCCTTCCGTTGCCTGTGTGCCGGGGCCGCGATATCCCTTTCGGACAAACCCGCAACCCCAGCAGACATTGGTCTTTCGACCCCGTCGGTTGGTGCTGACATCTCTTTGAGGCGCGCGTGGAACACAACGCGCCGTCGACACGTGCCTGGTCCTTATCGGACGGCGAGCTGCCCATTGGTCACCGTCCGCAAGCCCGTGCCTACGGCGGCCGGAAGTCGGCTCTCGACTGCCGACGCCCGGGGCGTCTCCTGCGGCGACTAGGGCCGCGAGGGCGTGCAGCTTGCATCTCCCTCGCGCGCTCCGCCTCCTCCTCGCGAACATAACTGCTTCGCAGAAGGAGGTGACGGCCTCCCATGCCTACCTGAAATCCTAATTTTAAAAATCGTCACCTCTATGGTAAAATTACGAATCTGCAGAAAATGCATTTTAGGAAACCGGTTTGAAAGCAAACATCAATGATAACTTTTTTTTTTGTAACAGGTATGGATATAGGTACATTTGGTTTACAAAATGGTACTCTTTTATATTATCAAGGGATTGCCAATATTTTACAAGGATCAGAAATAAATGCACATTCGTAACTTTACATATAGAGAAAATAACAGATATTTATTCATACCCTGGCAAACTTAAGAATGTGGTACTTTCGTTACTAACTTAATAAAAATATCCAATTGAAACTTGGGTGAACTTACCAAAATACCACTTTCGTAAGTTCACCGAAGTTTCAATTGGATATTTTGTCAGGTTATGAATAAAAACGCTAGAACACCATGTATCAATTTCGTAGGCTTACTATGGGCGTACTCGTATTAACATAAAACGCAGATCCGAACAATTTGAATTCTGTAACCGTCAGAGATAAAAATCGTAAATTTTCCACGGTGTGTCATTATGTACAGTTTTTTATCAAAAGCTTTTTTTTTCACGAATACTGCAGATTTGTAAGTTTGCCGTGGATGTGACTAAATCACCAATAAATCTCGAATAAAAAAATAAAAAAAATTATATAACCTCAATCAAGGTTATATAAAATGAATCTCAATAATTCTCGAATAACCTCGAACTTTTTTCTATTCTCGTTTTGTTTTTTTTTTTTTTAATTTAATAATGTTATTCAAAATACGAATATGTTACTAATTAATTAATATGTTATTAATTCCTTGTAGTAAGTAATTGCGTAAGAATTTAAGAATTTAACCTGAACAGGCTTTTTTACAGTTTCATCAGATATAGACTTTTGGAACACACATTACGTATCGCAAACAAAAGCCGGTCGCGAGTGCGCTTGCACTCGTTGTACTCGTGCAGCGTGTCTATGAGTGCGTGCGTTTTTGCTCGTTGTATGGACCTAACCTTCTGTTACTTATCTATTTTGTTGTTCAACTTCATGTAACAGTCTCTTAACGGTCTCTATAATTCAATTAAAGTAAAACTTTGGAAGCTGTAATTCATTTAGAAATAGAATGAAGCAATAAAATAATTATTTGAGCACAAAATTATTCACTTTACATACAATAATACGTTTCAGCTCGTGTTAATTTTGAGTATAAGCTTTACTGAAATGAAATGACTTAAATTAAATGTTTCACACTGACATTCAATCCGAAAGTGTTTTGGGTTAATTATTTTTAATTGATTTATTTTTGGCATGTAATTCAGGCGAGAAGTTACAGCATTTTTCACTACACTGAGAAGAAGTCGCCAAAATTAGATTCAAAAGCAATCTAATTTTGGTAACTCATTTTTCATAAAACCAGGGCTAAACTCGATGTAAGATGAGTCGTTGTGAATTGATCCTAATTCCTATTAATATTAACAGGCATCTTTTGGGCTTGCTCGTTCCATCATAGACCTCATCCATCATTTCCGCGACCATCTTTCGGTTTTCAGGTGAGATCGAGTTCAAGAGCTGGTCCATTTGGCAATAATTAATTAATATTAGAAGTGAGAAAGTTTGTGTGTCTGTTACTTATTTACGCAAAAACGGCTGAACGGATTTGAATCAAATTTGGCACACAAATCGTTTATAGCCTGAATTAACACATAAAATACTTCTTTTTTTTGGGTTCCATACCTCAAAAGGAAAAACCGGAACCCTTGTAGGATCACTTCGTTGTCAGTCCGTCAGTCTGTCAAGGCCCATTTTCTGAGGAACGCGTGCAGGTATCAAGTTGAAATAAATATCAAATAGGTAGATCTATGTTCCCATGGAGCTCTAAAATATCACCTTTTTAAGTTAACGCAATAAAAAATACGGCCATTTATGTGACATATTTTGATACTCGCAAATAAATCAAAACCTACAAGGTACTTCCCGTTGACCTAGAATCTTGAAATTTGGCGGGAAGCAAGGTCTCACAGCACAAGTAAAGGAAAAAGTCCAACAATTTATAAGTTGTAGTTATATCATAGTTTTTTTTTTGCGATTACTATGTTACATTTGCAGTTGGAGAATTGACCGTGATGTATATCAATGTATGAGAGAACATGTTTCTCAACTACTAAGTTGAGTTTGTTCTTGGGATAAATTTATCCACGCACTTGGCTGGTTTTTTTTTAATTCACGTAGATGAAGTCATGGACGTTTTTTTTGGGTGTGATATTATCAAAGAACTTCTCCCGCTCTGGACGGAGCGGGAGGGCGTGTCAGACTCTTACTGACTAAAACCCACTCGTGTTCCTTCAGTTGCCTGTACGTTCCAGGGTTCACGGGCCTATGCTAGTTAAAATTAAATTAAATCCATTGTACATCCACTGACTCCCTTAAAGCAATGTAAATTACATACGCTTATCCTGTACCTTCGAGGCTATCTGCGGCGTAAAAGACTCATTTCATCTGTAAATTAATGAGAATTGATAACGAAGCTTGCCCATTGAGTGTTGGCGATTTGTTCAAGTGGAAAATTCCGACGATGTTTCTCCATCTTTTAATATTAATTTAAGCGGCCCAATCCTTCAAAGTGATTGGTGATTTTTTGTTTAATTTAATTATTAGAATTAAATATGAAAGCTGACGGGGCTTATAAAATAACTCCGATGTAAATTTTAATATCTCAGCAGAAATGCTGATTTTCATTTTAATGGTTTGGCGTAAAAATTGTTGGCAAATTGTTACTGATTTAAATATTATGGTGTTCTTAGATTTTTATGCTCAGCAATTTGGGTTCTAATAGAGCTCATGTTTTTGAAGTTATATTGACCAAACACTGTCATCTTAGGTGATGAAAATTTTGGGCACGCCACAATTGCGGCGATAAGTCCCCTCTTTGGGGAGTGGCTTGAGAGGCGCCATGGCGTACTCACCTTCCGCCTGACGCAGGTCCTCACCGGACACGGTTGTTTCGGGAGGTTCCTGTTCCGCGTAAGGCGGGAGGAAACGCCCGGGTATCACCACTGTATAGCTCGCCGTCCGATAAGGATCCGGCCCGTGTCGACGGCGCGATGTGTTCCACGCGCGCCTCAAAGAGATGTCAGCACCAACCGACGGGGTCGAAAGACCAATGCCTGCTGGGGTTGCGGGTTTGTCCGAAAGGGATAACGCGGCCCCGGCACACAGGCAACGGAAGGAACACGGGTGGGTTTTAGTCAGTAAAAGTCTGACACACCCTCTCGCTCTACCCAGAGCGGGAGTAGTCATTTGATGATTTCCCATCCTGAAAAAAAAAAAAAAAGGTGATGAAAAGTTAACCACCTCTGTGGTCTAGTGGTATAACTTGTCTCAGACCCAGAAGTCCTGGGTTCGATTCCCAGTGGGGGCAAAGTTTTCTGCTCGGTTTGGTTGGTGGTAGGGTTTGTTCTACATAAGTCCGCCTGGCTAGCTACCACCATTTTATCTAAGTCTGTTGCCATAACAACAATGTTAACAGTAATGTTGTGTTTCGGCAGTTAGAGGTGAGTTATCCAGTTCCTCTATATTCTAGGAATGTGTGTGAAGCTTGCTTCGACCTTCGGCCTGATCATCACTTACCATCAGGTGGTTAAACTCCCGCCCCTTTGTGATGTTTTTGACTGACAAGCCCCGCGGTTTGACATTGAAACGCGCGGCATGTCATTTTCGACATAAAAATAAAAAAAACTTTATTACCTATCATTTTTTATACTATTTTATCCTTGAATGTCATATGATACCCCATAGGTGCATAAGAGAAAACGCTCCAAATGTGTGTGCATAAGTATGAAATCTAAGCCGCGTGACTCACTGTCCGCGGTGACAGTGGGGCTTGACGGAATTGGCAAACTGTCTCCGATTCGGAGACACCCAGCCTTAACGGTTAAAATAATCAAAAATAGTAATAAGATTACTGGCGCTTTTATACGACACCAAGTTGCTGATACAATGTCACCCTTATATTTTACCCTTATGTCAGTCTCATCAAAGGACTACACATCCACACCATACACACATACATCTACATTTCCATAGGCACCTATTGGGGACTACGTTGAGTCCAAGGTACCATGTCTGACCAAAACAAATATTTGCACGACCTACTACGATGCAGTAGAAATTCCCAAAGTTTGTCAAACTTTTTCTCAAGGAGCAAATCCCATCTTTGCAGTCGGGTAAAAAGCCTTGTAAAAAGATTTTAGCGCTGGATAGGTACAATCAATACATACTATAGTCCTCTAGACCGTATTTCGGCCACGGCGGCCAATCTCAACGGAGACTAGCCTTCGGCGCGGGAGATTTTATAGTGCACAAGTGTGTGCGTAAACACAGGTGCACTCTCTCTTCCCTCACTTTCATAGTCCGATAGGACGGCAATCCGACACGACCGGAGAGAGATCAGGTGCAGGACCAACGGCTTAACGTGCTTTCCGAGGCACGGAAGTATCACACCGCCAAATTCCAAACTCCGGGCTGTTACTAAGCAATTCCTAATGGAAAAACCCAATAACACTTTGCCCCACCCGGGAATCGAACCCAGGACCCCACGCTCAGCAGTCGCACTTGCGACCATGAGACCAACGGGGCAAGAATCAATACAGCCTGTCTATAACTACTGCTGACCATAGACTTTGCTATCTGCCAATTACAACATTACATAACAGAAAATCAATGGTCCGACACGTGAAATATCCCGCCCTTGACCTTCCAACTCTGGCAGGCCTCCAGAATAACTAGGATCCGGAAAAGTAATAGTAATTGTTATCTATTCTTATCTAGTTAGCTGGAAGAATTAGGAGGACAGTTTGCCCCATATATTGATCGAAGCTGATAATATCTGGTAGCTCGACATATAATGGATTGGAGTGTGTTTGTCTGTAAGTCACCCAGTGGTGCAACATTAAATTCTGTAGTCTGGTAAATTGCCATCACATAACAGTCATAGTTGTGTATTAATTAAATAAAGGGTTTTCCATTAGGAGGTGTTATTTTGAATAGCCAGCTATTTCGGTAGATGTCACTTTTGAAGCTGTTATTTTTTGATCTTTGACAAGTAGAAACTATGCCATTAATAAAAATGGAACGATACACGCTTCAACAACGCATTGAAATTATTAAAATTCACTATAAACATGGTGAAAATTTGGCTGAGACGGTTCGTAAAACTTGATTTAACACCTTGCGACTTCTTTATTTGAGACCACGTGAAAGAGAAGGTCTATGCCAACAGCCCAGAGTCGATTCAAGACCTCAAACATGGAATTCGTGAGGCTATCGAGGACATAGGGCAGCCACTTTGCAATTTGGTTATGGAAAATTTCATGAAAAGGATATATATGGTCCTGTAAGCATGGTCGTGATGGTCATTTACCTGATGTTATTTTCCACTATTAACGGCATACCTTCCTCTTTGTAATGAAATAAACATCCGATCATTTATATTAAAAAATTGCATTTTTCTTTGAATATCAAAATAACTCCTCTTATTGGAAAACCCTTTAATTAACAGGAAAAAAACCCGAATTAGAAAAAAACACTACAAAGTGAAAAAATTCGTCGCAAAAAACGAAAATACAAACCCAACGACATCGACTGCCGAAATTTAAGTTATTTTTCACTTTGTATTTTTTTGGAAGTCGTTTTTTTTTGTCATTATTTTATTCATTCAAGTTTTTTATTTTTTTTTGGTGGTATCTACCCACCCTTCACATATTCGTGTTCGACTACTTGATATGTAAAAAACAGTGACAACAAATTTTTATGACCTCATCAACATACACTAAGTGGCAAAAATCGCGTTATTGAAGCTATCTTAAAAACTACCCAAGTAAAGTTAATAATATATATATAGGACCACCACCGCGCAAGCTTTCTCTACAAGTTGAAAAAAAAAAAAAAAAGTCTACAATATTGACAAAAATATCGATGAACATACATATAAAATTATATACTTACAGACGAATTGAGAACCTCCTCCTTTTTTAAGAAGTTGGCTAAGAAAGATAAGTAATTTAAGTTATAAGTATACCGAATAAACTCCTTCAACGTGAAGAAAAAGCTAGTAGGTACACACGGCTACACATCAAGCTATACATTTCCATCATAAGCTGACCCGCATTGTACGGAAATTCTATACAATGCGAGGTCAGCATAAACTGGATTTGTATAGCTTGATGTGTAGCCGTGTGTACCTACGTAATAAAATTGTGACATGATTTTAGCATATTTTTATTACTTGGTTTTCTGGCGTCCTATGACATTATAATCTTGGAGACTTATCTCTTATCTTGGATGTTAAGCGATGTGAATAGTGAAACTTAAGTGTAAAGGGTTATCAATGAACTTTCGCTGAGTGCACACAGCATAATATTATACTGAAAATCTCGACATTTCAGCAAGCAAACCCGTTTTCCCAAACGAGTATAACATAAACGGCAGCTGAGCCCCCATTTGCTAGTCGCCCATCACATTTCTGCTATATCATCGTACCATACAAGTTAGAGAACGGATAGCGGGTCCTGCCAAAGAACAAGAAATATGTAGATACACATAGAAGCGAGAGCTATAGAAATGCCTCTTTCTTTTTTCTTGCGCCGATGACGAAAAATTCCAACAAATGTCCCTTTTGTCGGCTTTTCACTTAGAAAAGACTAGCCTGCGGTTTCACCCGCGTGAACCCTAATATATATTTTTTTTCTATAATTAAAGAAGCCTTACTTACTTTCTATAATATCAGCTATCTGCCAGTGAAAGTCCCGTCCAAATCGGTCCAGCCGTTTTGGAGATTAGCCGGAACATACAGAAAGACAGACAAAATTTACCATTAATACTTTCATCATTTAGTAAAAAGCTGTATACCACACACACAACATGTACATATCAATTTTATTTATCTGTACATGTTGGTAATACGTTACTGAGTTGACTAATCGGGATACCAGCGCTGTCTAGCCGTGCTCGACAGAGTCTACAACATAACGCTCGGACTGGCTGGAGCTAAGCAGAATTCATGGATGGCGGTCAAGCAGTGAAGACGTTTAGACTGTCGCACGTTTAGAATAGTTGTGTCGTATAACTACAGTGTGTGTATTGCTATTGTGATTAATGTGATCGTAAATCATAATTTGATCTGAACTGCAAACGGTTTTTCTATTGCGCAATAACCAACACTACCCACAGAACGCCCACCGTAGTTAAAATATGGCGGATAATAACGAAAGAAACACACACCCTCTCTGTCATGTATTTATAGATTGTGATAAGCTCTGATTCCGCTGATGTTTATTTATAAATTACCTACCTACTTAATTTTAGAGACAAATTCCTTCTAATCTTTTGTGGCTGCTTAAAGTACGCCGCGAGGCGCGACAGTCCTGTGTTGTTTGGGTTGTTCAAAGAGTTAGATCACTTTATAGATAGCTTTAATTTGACATTATTTAGTTTTCTATTACACGCATAGTTCCCGCATTTTTTTTTCATTCTAGCTTGTCTAAATTATAAGATGCCATTGTTTGTGAAGAGAAAATAAATTATTTGAATTTAAATATTGATAAATTTTCATAACTCTAATTTTCAACGTCGATTTTTCAATTACAATTTAATACCTAATGTTATTAAAACCAATTATAGTTGGAACTAGTGGTGTTATATAAAGTTGAAACCGTTTACAGTACAATAACACACAGATTGCGTAATATTTTAACCTGAGGGTTTGTTTATGAGTTTAACTGTCACTAACGAGACACAATAGAACTAAAATGTTATTTTTATCGACTTTAAAAGGCATATTTACAGTTGAGCGGTACTTTTACCTGATACTTTTGCAATCGACGATATTTTATCATACGTAATGAAACGGTAGGTACTTTTATTTTCCTTTTTTTTTAAATTCCAAATGAAAGGCCTGTGTCGCACAAGTTGTTGGTTGGCTTAACAAAATCATACTAATTCCTATTCTTATTTAACAAAACCTAAGCAAAGCTAATTTGTAAAGTACTCTAGCTGCAACAGACAATGGCACAGCTAGAGCACTATTACAATAACCTATCTCTCTAATTCTACAATCCCAGCTATTTCGAAATTCCTCGTTGCGGCACACTCGGTTATTATGTGATAAGCATCATCAACGGAATTACTACAAAAATAACTATTAGTCAATGTTGCCATTAGGTTTAAGAAGTTATTAAACTGTAGGCAGATATAAATGCGTTTAAAAAGAGTGTGTCGCTTCTATACAATTATATTCTATGGCTTTACCCAAATATGTTATCCTCCATGAGTTACGGATGGGTTCTATAAGGTCATCTTGCATTAGATTTGGGTAAGTGGGATTGAGTTTAGCTCTGGCATTTTCGATTTTGAAATATTTGTTTACATTATAACATGTTGGTGATGCACGATAAATAATTATTACCTATTTTGGGTTACTTTATGATAAGCCATTGCAAAACACCCATCATATCATGCACCTCAGATAGACGGACGGACACGGTGGCTTAGTAATAGGATTCTGTTTGGCACCCTTCGGGAACGGAACCCTAAAAAACCAATTTTAATATGAATTAAATTGGCTTTATTTGACTGATAATTTTATGGCATTATGATGTCGGGCATGTGGCCGCCGCGTTTGACGAACGACTAATTTCACGAAATCTGTCCATCTCTTTCGTGAGATTTGACGCCATTACATTATTATTACACTTTCTCTGAAGATATGTAAAGTCGCATGTATACGCCGATAAACTAGAATCAGTTGAGCACTTGGATGCCAACATTTGACGTATTAATGCTGAAATACAGTTTGATTAACTGCGAAGAGTGTGTGAAAATTAGACCCCCGATTATGACATAAAAATACATATTTAAAAATCTGTCAAATAAAGCCAATGTTTTGCATATTAAAACATTTATCTGTGTTATTTTTTTTTTAAACGTTGCCCCACACTAAGAAGTTCTTCTTGTATCATGGGTGCGTTTACAAACATAGAAACTCACATACACTAACACCCAGACCCGGAACAACTACTTGTAGATCATACAAATATTTGTTCCGTGCGGGGATCGAACCCGCGACACGTTGCGCAGCAGTCGGTCGCTCAACCACTGCGCCAACCGTGTTGTCAAAGTGTATCTATTTGTATAGTTAGTTATTGTAGTTAGTAAATAGTGTAGTTTAGTATTTGTGTAAATAGTTATTAATATAATTTAATAGAATATAAGATGCTGTAATAATATTTGTATGTAGTCCTGTATAAATATTTTTTTTACTCTATCTGTCATCTATCTATCTCTCTAACACAATTCTCGGTAACTCTCATGCAGAACACCAAATGAAAAAGGAAAAAATATTCATATAATTTTTCTAGTGGGTAAAAGAGACATGTTATATTGTTGTTATATTTCTCCGTCTCTAAAAAAACACCCCTTATTAAGATATTTTTTGGCAGTGTTCTTGTATTGAATCCATTTTTGGCAGTGTTCTTGTATTGAATCCATTTTTGGCAGTGTTCTTGTATTGAATCCATTTTTGGCAGTGTTCTTGTATTGAATCCATTTTTGGCAGTGTTCTTGTATTGAATCCATTTTTGGCAGTGTTCTTGTATTGAATCCATTTTTAGCAGTGTTCTTGTATTGAATCCATTTTTATAACCTATTAGGATATTGACACGAATAGTAAAGAATTCCATCCAGAGCACTGATTTGCAAAATACTTTATTTACTTACATTTTTCTGCAACTGCATACGCGTTATTAAATTTTTATTTTATAGTGTTGATTTTACTACAAATCCTTCTTTTCCCAAACGCATCTCTAATTACCTAGTAGAATATAATAGAATACCTATTCTTTATTCTGTATACCGTATTATAAATCTTATACTGCAGAATCGATAGATGAACATTCTATAATTCCTAGAAAAATATTCTATGACTGCTTTTTACCCATTAACTCAATCACGCCTGATTTTTAAATTGATTTAATCATTCACCTCTCAACGAGGCATCCTCAGGATGATGATTGACTTGTTGCGAATTCGCACACAACGTGTTACTACGTCAAACGTCGAACGCAGCGAACTACGCTACGCGTTGTGTGCTTTTGTGTTACTAAATATACGTCGTGTATTGTGTTTTATAATGGATTTCCAAAAATTCACGTCCGAGTCAATTATCAATAATATTCATAATATTGGTAATAAAGATAGGTGCCTCATAACTCTCATAACCATAATATATTTTATTCCTTACAAAAATAGAGACATCACCGCACTCCACGCTTATCCCTCTCACCGGTTCTTAATAATAGACTCATACAGACTAACGGCATCCATTTTGCAGGAGGATCGCACTCCATTACATAAACGACTTGATTACAGCACTCATCTTACGTGTTGCTATGGGAATACTGATGATTACTTAAGTAGAATATACGCAGTATACTCACTTAACTGGAGGCTCTCATAAGTTACGCTTGCCGAGGTCGATCTGTGCATGGGTTCATACATTACATATCCAGACCCCTACGTGGTTTGGAAATTACGTCTGACAGTCAGAAATTCGAAAGTCTGACAACTAGTCTTACAAAGGTGTATCGTGTTACCCAGTAACTGGGTTATGGAGGTTACGTAGGCAGCCAAACCACGTAAGATATTGGTACTAAACTGCCAGGAGGCTGACAAGACTGTTGCGTAGAGCCTAAGCAGAAGATGATGAGTGAAGATGGTGAGTTTAATACAAGATTGTTGTGAAGGTAGGTTTTAGGAAAAGTACTATTTACTCGCTTAAGAAACGTACAAAAGATTGTAGGTCCTATGTCAGTAAAAGAGATACATATATTAATAGTTGAGGAGGTTAGAATCAAAAACACACATATCCACTTTTGAAAATTTCGATTCTTTTTCACCATTTCTGCACAAAATGATAAAATCTACTCTTAGAAAAAACAATTTAGTTCAAAACAGCATAATTTCCCTTGTAAAATTATGTCTATTATTAACGTTTAGTTCAAAACCTCATCATAGCTTGGTTAAAAAATAATAATATTGAAATTAGGTTTTCTGTGTTTTCTTCTGCTTTTATTTAAATAAAACAGTAAAATTTGATATGGAAAATGATGATAGGCAAACAGTTAAAAACCACGCATATCCGATGAAGTTGGTACAAAACAACACCTATTGGAACAAAACCTGATTTGTTTTTACAAAACCACACTTATCCTTAATAACTTCTCCAGACTGACTGATAATAAAATAAAATAAATAAATAAAATAATGGCGCAAGCAATTAAGACCATTTATTCTGAAAGTGGGCAACGTCGCAAATAGATGTCAAATATTTCGTTGTTTTGATTAATTTGGCAATATTACTGTATGGAAATAAAAAATGTGGCTAACTAGCGAACTAGAATATGGTCAATAATTAATATCGTAACACCGAATATTTAGTTTTAGATGTAAAAAAAGGATTTGGAAACTTTCCAAACGCCTTTTTTACACCTAAAACGGGTACAATATCAAATTCAATGTTATAATTGCAATTCATTATTAATATTCTAGTTCCCTAGTTAGCCACATTTCGTATTTTCATACAGTAATATTGCCAAATTATTCAAAACAGGTAAATTTTTGACAGTTATTTGCGACGTAGCCAACTTTCAGAATAAATGCTCTTAAATAATAAAAAAACTATATTTTCACTTAAGTACACGTCATTCATCAAAAAAAAAAATATGTTCACAAGTTATTAAGTTTTTTTTCGATTTCTGCCTTATAAAAAAAAGTGGATTTGTATGTATGGTTTTGATCCTAACCTCCTCAGTTGATATCTGACTGTTCACACAACCGGCAAGAACTCGTTGTCAAACAAACAGCTCGTATTTAGTTGCTAGCTTTACTCACTTCTCGCTAATCATCGGCTTCTGATAATTAAGAATAAAAAGACGGCGACTTGACTAAAACAAAAAGCGACTAAGCCTTAACTAAAGTAAGTAGGTACTAATTATAGTAACCTAATTACTTTCTTTAGTACTACCTTCGCCTTCACTAATAGATCCATCAACATTACTCCTTACAAGAAAAGTCAATTACAATCAGACGAAAAAGTGACTCAAGTATGCCATTTAGACGTCTGATGTAACAGAAGTTAAGTTTAAAAACGTCAGGCACCCCAATAACATAAATAAAGTAGCCATGAAACTGCTATAAATGTCGTTTCTTGTATCTTTTACCGAATTACACGAGGCAGAAAGATAGCAGAAAAATAATTAGATAACTTTATAGCTTATACTTCAAACAAATTGATACTTGCAAAGAAAAGAAAGGAAAGTTATTAATTTTGCACAATATGATGCACATTATAAAATACACACACGCAATGCAGAACGGCCAAATTAAATTACAGAAACCGGCAAAGAGCGTGTCGGACCACGCACAATGAAGGGTTCCGTAGTTGGGATGAATAAAATTTATCCCAAGAAAAACTTAACATTGTAGTTGAAAAGCATGTTCGATACATTCCAACTGCAAATGTAAGTTTGTACGCACAATATTGAGTGATTTACCATGTTATTTTAAGACCATAGACTTCTTATAGGTTTTCCTGTAATCTATAAGCATAGAACTATTTTCTGTATTTTTTTCAAAATTTTAGGATCAGTAGTTTCGGAGATAAGGGGGAATGGTCAATTTTCATCTATTTTTTTAAATATCTTAAAAAAGTATTTATTTTAAAATGATAAAAAAATGTATTTGAAATTCTCGTAATAAGGCCTTTCATTTGATATGTCACACGTAAGCAAAACTTTTTTTTTTCTTATTTGCCCCCCAAAAGTGATTAGAAGAGTTATTTGCCCCCCATATGAAAAATTCATTTATTTATGTTACACGTCCGTATTTGGGTCACAGAAATACATAAATGTACCAAATTTCAAGAGTGAGGGTTCCGTTTTTTCCTATTGAGTTACGGAACCCTAAAAAGTTTAAAAGTTTTCACTATAACATTATACTGTCTGTATGTGTGTATGTATATAATTATGTTTCTTTTAAAGCTTAGGAAAATAAACAGTGTTCTTGCACTTACCGACTTAATATATTATGCTCTCTGAGGCTAGATGGAGCGACGATTTATCTTTTATATAGATTGTTTTATATTTTGTGAATGTGAGAACGTTTTGGGCTTAATAGACTATAGATTTGTAGACCAGTTTCTATTTTGCTAAGTACCTTGTACTTGTGGACAGGCCTACACTGTCCTCTCTTACCTAGTAACAATGGCGCCGATTCTCTTGTCACAAATGCCTCTAAACTAGACAAAAAATCACTAAAATTTAGTTTATTCCTGTCAAACGACGATTTCCCATTCTGAAATAGACTAAAGTGACACAACTTAACTATATTTTAGTTTGACAGTACTACATAAGATAGTACTGCGTTTTTAGTTTACTGAAAATGGCAATTTTGTTATTCTGAATTTGACATTTTTCACCAATTTTTTTTATTGTAAAATACCAAACCAGACTAAACCGACAATTTTTAATCGCGATTAAAAAGGTGTAGGATTAATAAGTTGTCATGAACTAAAATTCACACCAACATCTCGACTTCACGTGCAAAAACAGTACTGTATTATTTTTTTCTTAAATAACCATATAACGTCATAAAGAACCCTGTAAGAAATTTCACCTCTCAACGAGGCACTCAGGATGACGATTGACTTAGGAGACGCCTTGGGCGTCGGGAATCGCAGACCGATTCCCGGTGACCGTAGGCGCGGGCTTGCGGATGGTGAGCAATGGGTAGCTCGCCATCCGATAAAGTCCAGGGCCAGGTCGACGGCGCATTGTGTTTCACGCGCGCCTGAAAGAGATGTCAGCACAACGGAACGGGTCTGCTAGGACCGATGCCTGCCGGGATCGTGGAACACGGGTGGGTTTTATTCAGTAAGAGTCTGACACGCCCTCCCGCTCCGTACAGAGCGGGAGAAGTTATTCGATAATTTCCCACGCAAACCCGGACCCGACGTGTTGATATGTCAAGCATCGAGAGCACAGTGACTCAACGCCTGGTGAGTGAGCGTGAGTGTCATGATTTCTTACAGGTTCCTTTTTGACTCTTTAAGAACAGTTAAGCGAATTAGGTTACTAAATATACACTGTCTATTGTATTTTATTATGGATTTCCGCAAAGCCACGCCTGAGTCAATTATACCAAAAAAAAAAAAACTATTTCTATTTTCCGAAGATAACAGTAAGATACAGTAACGGGGAGAATTTTTAATGCGGTGAACGCATTAAAAATTCTCCTACAAATACATCGGTCACTAGAGCTCTACCCGTTTCGCACCGGTCCGAAAACCGCAATTCGGAATCCCGATAACGTGCGGTTTGCGGCGTGAATTCTTCGTGTGCACCACGCTTAAGTGTAAAGCCGAAATTGAGGCAATGCCTGCTGTTATTCGGGTTTAAGTGCTTTTTGGCTTATCGTGTATGTGGAAGCGAATTACAACAAGCGTACATTATAGTGGATTAGTGTTTATTGGTCAAAAATAACGCACAGCGTTTCCCGTTTATATTATTTCTAGTCGTATGCCCGATGGGATTTCTCATCGCCAAAAATGACGAATTTCCATACAAAATTTCATCTTAGAGAACGAAAAGAAAGATTTTTGAAAATACATTTTATTTTCAAAAATACTTCCTTAGTGATCACTTTCGATATAATTATATGGTACTTTTGTACAGAATTCCATGGGAATAGACTCAGCGGTTTGTCAGTCAGTAAATTAATGATTTTTATTACGTAATATGTTCATAATACAGTTTAATTTTGAATTTGCATTACAAATAATACTCCTTGTAAGAAAAAGCCGATGGTTTTTTTAATCAAAATGAGGAAGGGCCTCATTTTGATTCCAAAAACCATCGGCTTTTTCGAGTCCACGCTAGATAAAAATAACACAAGTAACGCTGGGACTCCGAAATATTGTTTATTTTTCTATAAACGCAGTTGGCTTCACCACCACAGAGACAGCGCCATTTTTTTAATGCCAAGTTTCAGAACAACATCAAGCACGTGTATTTTTTTTTCAGTCCTTCGGCGAAAAAGACAAAGTCCCATACAAACGCTTATATTTAACCGTGTTGTAAAATTTATGATGTAGTTGGCGGGACATCAAATCTAAGAGTTAACAATAACTGCCACTAACTTCATTAAGGTAACTGCAGACAGGCGCAACGCGACACCGGTAGAACAATTTCCGTGAAGTTTTCATGGAAATTGTTCCACGAGAGTCGCGTCGCACCTGTCTGCTGTCTTTAAATTACTTGAAAAGTAATCTTCTTGTTAAGACCTTTTTTGTAAAATTTTGTAGTCGGATTTGTCTTCTGCTTTTCTACAGCAAAATGAATTAGACTATTTTAGAGTAATGCCAGAACAGGATAACCCGGCGAAATCCTTGAGTAAGACTTCTGCCCTTCCTGCTTACTACTATCCAGTCGCAATAGAAAACGGGTCACGCGCTACCGTAATGACTTTCTCATTAAAGGGTCTTAAGGACGCAATCATTTGTCAGTACCTGCCGCTAATATATAGTAATTGTTCCCCGAGGGGACGGCGCGCCTTTCTGGACACCACTCCTGTTTAGGACAGCGGAGATTTTTTGATAAATACCGTGATATTTGATAAAGAGGTTTAAGCAGATTTTTCCCCTTTTTAGGGTTCCGTAGTAAACAGGGAACCCTTATAGTTTCGCCATGTCCGTCTGTCTGACTGTCTGTCCGCGGCTTAGCTCAGAGACGGTTAGTACTAGAAAGCTGTAATTTGGTATGGGTATACATATTAATCACGCCGAGAAAGTGGTGAAATAAAATCAAGAAAAGTCTTTTTTTTTGGTGTACCTCCCCTACACGTAAAGTAGCGGATGTTTTTTTTCCTCGTCTATCCCTTGGTGTGGGGTGTCTTTGGAAGGGTTGTTCAAAAATATTGTGGGTGTGTGAATATCATTTTTCAATTCAAGGATCCGATTGCGAAATATTAAGCTTTGAAGTGCACATTTTTGTTAGACTCAAGTGTCTCCCCCCCTGCCAGCTAAATGGTTGTACTTGGATTTGTGAAAAAAATTACAGCAGTAGGTATATACTACTGCTGTAATTTATTGCGTTATATATTAACGTAATTAAAATGAAAACTATCAATGCTAAGTAGGTTTTACTGGTTAACGAGTAATAATCGACCAACTTAAATTTGCTGTTTGAAAAACATGATCTCCCATACATTCCGTGCGGGAGAACATGTTTTTCAACTACAATGTTAAGTTTGTTTTTAGGATAAATTCATCCCAACTACGGAATCCTTCATTGTCCGGTTTTTAGATTTAATTTCTTTTATTTCATCACCAGCATATGCAGCTGAACAGTATATACTAGTATTATAACTTCCAGTTACAACTACATATATGTAAGCGGGCACGCCCTTTATGCCTGGAGGCTTGTATTTAGATAAGTTCTGTTTACGTGTAGTTTTTATTTCTGCCTGAGTATAGTTCTCGATGATGTTGTATGGTATATTGGCGTGTGCTAGCGAACATATGGCTAATAATTTAAATTATGTTTTGTGTTGCGTAATCTAAATTATCTAAATTATTTTGAATACTATTATATAGAATCTTATTTTTTTGTTCTTCTAACTGAACAGACAGCTGTGCTGCTGGGGAGTTTGTTGCGCCACTTCTTCTTCCCAGCTAATGCACTAGGAAGTGGTGAAGGGTGGGCGTTTTGGGGGACTGTCTTATGTAATTTTGACGTTCGAAAAGTGCTGATTCTCAGCCTAGTTTGAATAAATGACTTTTGAATTTTGAATTTTGAATTTTATACTTGGAGCTACTTCCTTCTGAGCAACACAACCCGGTTACTGTGTAATAAGATACCCCTTTTTTCTATTTTTGATAGCATTGATGTAGCATCTTTTTTCTCGCTCTTCTGCAATCTGTGCACAGAACGTATATACCTACCCTAAAAATCTGTGAGAGTAATTTCGTTAAAAAGGTACGGAAGTATGTAACAGGAAGCCGGGAAGCTCGCGCTGTTTGATTAGACCAATGAGCACGCGCGATCTAGAGTTGGCTGTCGAAAATGACCTTGACGAGGCCCCGCCCCGTTTATGTTGCTTAATACCAAGGTGAGATGTTATACATTATATGTGACTACTGTAAGGCTCGCTCGTTTTTTTTTATTGAACTGCTAAGCAATTTGTCGGCAGTAAGCCTTAGTAAGACTGTTTTTTAAGCTTTCGAGCTTCCGACTACCTGTAGCGACTGATAAAGATCAACTACGGGTCTAAAATTCTCAAATCACCTTGTACAATAAAAAAGTCAAGTCAAGTCAGCATACCATGCATTAATTATCTTCTTTATGAAACGAAAATACAAGGTAATATCTTTTACTTGCAGGTAAAATTTACAACTCAGATTTTTCAGTTTAAGTAAAACTTCTAAATAGGTTTAAACGACGGCGACGTCTCAGAATATGCCGCTTAAGCGCGCTGAAGTTTTACATACAAACTGATGAAAACAGTAAATCTCTTGCAGGTTTTTTTACGTATATTATACACACATTATTTACTTACTCCTTTTCACACAACAGTCTATATTATAATAGTTCGTTTCATCACCCACTCAAAACTTCAGTCATCTTATCAGGTAGAAAATGCGTAATCTGTCGGTCTATTCTATAAAAATTCTCAGCATAAAAGCTTAGGTGAAGTGGGGTTTAAGCGAGCTGCCACTAGTGTCAATCCCTCAGATGAAATGACTGCAATGATTGCGAGCAGTGAAAATCTAGTGGTGTGGCCGTCGGACTGCCAAGTCATAGGTCTTGAATTAGATCCCAAGGCACGCACCTCTGATTTAACAGATACATATGCGTATTGTAAAATTATTGTAAAAGCTGGTAAACATCGTGAGAAAACCGGCTTGCCTGAGAGATATTGCTCGAAAGCATGTGAAGCCAAGTCAGAAGCCCATGGGCGGCATAAAAACTCTCACACAAGCACGCGTAGCGTGAGCAACTTTTTGTCGACGGAAGAGTAGACAAAAATGACGTTCCGTGTAGACAGTACGACGGCAGCAAAGTAGAAAGAGTCAACTGCACTTTTTACGAAATTCACTCTTTGACATAATTCGACTCAGAATTCTTTGTTTTGTCATAGTTTTTTTTTTTTTTTGTTTGAACACACACACACAACATTTATTCTTAAAATGACCAAGTACTGTGTTTAGGAACAAAAATATTACAGTAATATTTGCTTTAACCATTTCCTTGGTAATGCCCTATTAACTAAATGATGTAAAATAGAAGATAGCTTTGTTCTTCTATTAATTATCACAATTTTGCATTCAAATCGTTCTTCTGTAAAATCATGATTTTGTAGATAACCGTATATACTTTGTGGCCGTCGAGTAGAAAGTATTCTACTGTCTTTAGCATGGCGATTACAAAATCAAATTGTCTTTACTACCTTAGACGACTTTCTTCTGAAATAGTCTACATGTAGAAGGACCTAGACAAAGATTTTTAGAAACGTAAGACAAAATGACAGATTGTAGAAAGATTTCTACGGTGCGATGTCAAAAATGGAGAAACGAAATGTTAGTTTGTATAGAAAGAGCTATGTCTATTCTTCGTAGAAATAGAAAGCGTCATGCTACGCGTGCAGGTTGGTCACTAACCACACGAAAAGAAGAAGTTGGAATGGCAGCTCACTTCACCTATGTTTTCATTGTGAGGTTTTTACAGGCCGGCTAATATAATGAAACACACTAGAAAACTTAAAAAACCCCCAAAACATGTCTCTTTTACCCACTAGAAAAATTATATCAATATTTTTCCTTTTTCATTTGGTGTTCTGCATGAGAGTTACCGAGAATTGTGTTAGAGAGATAGATAGATGATAGATAGAGTAAAAAATATATTTATTCAGGACTACATACAAATATTATTACAGCATCTTATATTCTATTAAATTATATTAATAACTATTTACACAAATACTAAACTACACTATTTACTAAATACAATAACTAACTATATACGTACAAATAGATACACTTTGACGACACGGTTGGCGCAGTGGCTGAGCGATCGACTGCTGCTGTGTCGCGGGTTCGATCGCCGCACGGAACAAATATTTGTATGATCTGCAAGAAGGTGTTCCGGGTCTGGGTGTTAGTGTATGTGAGTTTCTATGTTTGTAAACGCACCCACGATACAGGAAGAAATTCTTAGTGTGGGGCAAAGTTTAAAAAAAAAAAGATACGTAAAATAAAAGGACACTTAGGCGTCGAAGTATTCGTCCGCATAGCTGTCATCCGGAAACGTGCCCAGAAGACTGGCAGCATTGCCACGTTGAATGGCAATGCTAATTCTTTGGCCAAAGAACAAGCCAGCCCTCTGGTCACGTGAAGTGTCGACCAGTCGGCGGGAAATTTCCTTAAGAGTTAGATAGATGTCTATTTAATAGATATGTAAACACCATCTCATGCACGTCAGCAGTGTGGTCGCTGTCACTAATGTCAACTGTCAGTTCACCACGAATGGCGGGAAACTGTTGAAAGTGAAACGTACCTGCACGAGAGGCTTGGTGTGATGATGAGCCAGTGTAATGATGTATTCAACTTAACTGAGGAACCAACAGGATTCTACAGAGAGGATCTCCAAAGGTACACATTTGGAGATCCTCTCTGTCCACCATCCATCACCATCATACAAAAAAAAACGTGTACGTTTGAACTGGGCTTTTTTTGTATGTGGTCCTTCGCCCAGGGGTGGGTTATAGTCAGTAAGAGTCTGACAGACCTCTCCGTCTGCCAGACTTTTACTGACTAAGACCACACGGTTTTCTTGAACTACGAGTACCTTTGTTGGCTGGAGCAGTTTGACTAATGCAGTTTGTCACGCTCCCCCGGCCAGGTATTAGTGCGCCTGATTTCCACGTGAACTCCGCCACCTAGTTCTTCTTCAAAGGCGCGCGCGGAAATTTGGATATGTCCAACAGTGAACTGTAATAGGCTGGTCAAGCACGGCGTATGTCCAGCAGTGGACTACAATTTAGGCTGGTGAAGATCCGGTTATCTTTAAAAAATAAAATACTTACATCTACAGACAAAGCTGCGAAAAAAGTCATGTGCAAATATAAATCAAAATGAAAACGAAGTCAATTATATCACACGCTATAAAATTAAGTTATTATCTACAAGAGAAATAATTCCATAAAATTTTCCGCATAATGACAACGGCTAATATATAATTAGGGACTGAAAAATCTTTGGAAGGTGTCACAATTATCCATAAGGTAGAAAGTGATAATACGATGGTATTATTTAATTGTAATGAATAGGGATGGGACACTACTGATTGCGTTATCGATAAAAATGAAGACAAAAAAAGAAGAAGAGAAGAAGAAGAAGAGAATTTTAGTTTTGTAAAAGTCAAACTTAAAAATATTATTAAAAAAAAAACATTTATCTGCATATGTGTGTAATAATGAAAAGTACTTGTGCATACTGATTAATTGTATTTGTGAAAAGTGTAGTGTAAAAAAAATATGATCAAGATTTCACAATTGTTCGTATATTTTAAAGTAACGAGTCCAACATTCAGTAACAGTTAAATACTTTTCACGCTACAAAAGCCCTTGTTCTCTTTGATAACATTAACGTGATTAAAAGCTTGCACAAAATAAAATATTTTATCTCAAAAAAAACCCTGAAATATTTTAATTAGGGACGAAAAAGTAAGGATTTATTGCTCAACTAATAAATTATACTCAGATATAACTGGCGATAAAGGAAACTTTCGGATTTAAGTATTTTTAGGTGTAATATGAAAAATAAGTTTGTTGAAGACTGTATCCATCATCTGGGTTCGTCTGGATTATTGTTGTAAGCAGAAGATCTAAAGCCGAGATTGATAAACGTTACTTAGCACGTCATTTGGCTTAGATTAATTCCCCTCTCTATTTAGTTTGGCAGGTGAGCGACCGTGATAGAAATAATGCCGAGTCAAAAGATGCTTATAGTAACTTTTATTAATCAGGAAAGCCAAAAGTGAAGGTTTTACAACGTTTAAAATTGAAACCTACTACTGCTAAACCCAATTTTAGGCTAAAAACAAGTCAGTTTAGAAAAACCTATTTGTTCAAACATTTTATCATTTTGTCCAGTTGTGATAGGCATGTCTTGCGCTCATAAAACTTTTTTATACTTAAAATATACCAACAATTTTTGGTTTTTCACAGAAATGTTCTAATTTAGATAATATTTTCGTGTGAATATTTCAAGCAGATCTACAAAAACATCTTCCATTTTACGCCAACGCGAATGGATTATAAAAACTTGAAAGTTTCTCCTAACTTCCAAACTTTCCTAAGATCTCGGTAAAATATTCATCTCAGGAATACTGTTTTATCAAGATTTCGGTGAATTAGTATTATAAAACTGTCATGTCAAAAACTTTTGACACAATTTTTCAGCTGATGCTATGTGCGAACAAAATAATTTTTATTTCACAAGGAAATATCGCTTATTTATAAAATTGTCAGATTGAGGGAATGTCGGAAATTCATCGCGATACTTAATTAAAATACGTATTTATGTATAAAAAATGCAACTGCGATACACTGAGTTGATTTATTAAACGCTCAAATTAATATTTTCATTATTTTTATCTTCCGTTTTTTATGATTATAAGCCAATAATGTGCAAATGTGGCTGGTTATATTGAACGCGCTTTTATTATTAAATAGACTCGTTTAAAACTCGTTTTTATGTAAAGGCTTGTCGACTACTTTATAATTCAGATTCGTGAATATTATAGAAGGTTTTACCATAATCGGATTAAAGTTTTAAAATGAGTTCTAAAAAACTAGTTCAGCAAAAAAACTCGATATTCATAGCCGCACCTTAGGTCCCACCCCTATCTCTTGAAATCTCGTAATTATCTTCGTCTATGGAATCGTGTAATAAGGGATGGCATCATTATTCCAATCTGCTTCATCAAGTCAATCTGATAAGATGTTAAAAAATATTTTCCAGAAATTGGAAAACCCAAAAAGGCCATTACTAGGGCCAAATGTAAAAGCATTACAATTTTGGGGATTATTGCTCCCCAAAAATATTTTCATGAAATATTTCTACTTAATCATGCATATTCTGGTGACCATTTTCACAGCCACCGAGTATATCGATGTCTGGTTCGTGAAATCAGACTTGAATTTGCTCCTGAACAATTTGAAGATTACAATGCTGGCCACAATGAGTGTAATAAAAGTGACAACCTTTTTAAGCTGGCAAAAGTACTGGATCAGCATCATCGAATACGTCACGCAGGCGGACTTAAACCAGCGCATAACTACGGACAAGAAAAAGCTGGAGCTACTGTCCACATTTACGAAATATTGTAGAAAGATAACTTATCTGTACTGGTCGTTAATGTATACTACGGTTATCATAGTCATGCTCCAGCCGATCTTCAAATATATATCCTCGGAGACTTATAGAGGGAACATAAAAAATGGAACGGATACTTACTTGCAAGTTGTCAGTTCTTGGGTACCTTGGGATAAGAACACTATAGTCGGATATTTAGCAGCTTATGTATATCAAAGTTATGCGGCTATATACGGTGGAGGTTGGATCACTTCTTTTGATACTAATTCCATGGTAATCATGGTTTTCTTTAGAGCTGAACTGGAGTTGTTGAGAATTGATTCTATGAATATTTTTGGATCGGAATCGCTACAAGTAGAGTCTGATGTAGCTATAAAGAGATTGAAAGATTGTCACAGGAGACATGTTGAGTTGGTCAAGTAAGTAATTATAACTTTATGGTTTTTCAAAAAATCATTTTAATATTCAATAAAATCTGTAAAATTATTTCGCAATTACCCGTCGACATGTAATGAATTGAATCCACTAATAAATCTTCTCACTTTTCAAGACATTTGTCAGTCTTGAAAAATTAATTCGCTTTATGCAAGAATATGCAGTGCATTTGATAATTTTGCATTTAAATTTTTTGTGTCGTTCAAATTCATCGCTAAAGATTTCAACGCTCATTGGGCCATCAGGAAGCGACGAGCGTTTAAGAAATAGATAGATTACGTACATAACGTACGATTTCAAAAAACCGCCCAAGTGCGTGTCTGACCACGCAGAATCAAGGGTTCCATAGTTAGAATGAATAATCCCAAGAACAAACTTAACATTGTAGTTGATAAACATATTCTCTAATACATTCCAACTGCAAATGTACGTAAGTTTGTACGCACAATATTGAGACATTTACCTTGTTATTTTAATAGACTTTTTATAGATTTTTCTGTAATCTATGAGTAAAGAACCATTGTCTATATTTTTTTCTAAATTTAAGTTCATTAGCTTCGGAGATAAGGGGGTTAGTGGGGGAATAGTAAATTAGCATCTATATTCTTAAATATCTTTAAAATTATTTATTTTAAAATTATTAAAAAAAAAAAAATCTGATCCTCGCATCAAGTTCATTAATTTGATATGTCACACGGTACAGATTGCAAAACTTTTTTTTTTAATTTTCTCATTGGCCCCCGAAAGTGACCCCTATATTCAAAATTCATTTATTTACGTTACACGTCCGTGGGTTACAGAAATACTTATATCGCCAATTAGAGTTTACCGCGCGATGGATATACATACAAGCTCCCGACTTCAACCTCTGGGCAGTCGCCCGCCACATACGACACCCGTCTGGTCGGTGGATACCGCGTTGCAGGATTTGTGTGACGTCAGGATGTTGTGTGACGATAGGTCTTTGATGCGTAGTTCTCATGTGGCAATGTTGATGCGCCACATGTGTACCAAATTTCAACTTAATCGGTCCATTATATTCGGCGCACATTGGCTGTGATAGACGGACAGACACACACACGAGTGATCTTATAAGGTTCTGCTTTTTCCTTTTGAGGTACAGAACCCTAAAAACGGCTCAATGACACACTAAGATATGACTCGTGGAAGTAGGACGGCATTTCGTTATTACCGAGAGCGAAAAAAGACACGACAATATGTAACTTGGCTAACTAGCCAAGTTTTGACGTGCCACTTTCGTAAAACGTGTAACCTATCGACGCCTTTTGACTTTTAATATCATTGTTTATAGGATTGCGGATAGTAATAAAAATGTGTTAAGATACCAGTAAACAGGGTACCTAAACTCCCCTAAAACAAAATTGCGTCTCCGCATTGTTAAAAGCAAGTTCAAAATCCAAATTAACCTTAGCGAAGTCAATCTAACTTGTACAGTTAAATGTGAACGATAAATTCTGGTAACTTTGTTTACCGGTTTACTCATTAACACGGGGAGTTAAGATTACTTCGAATATGTGGGCACTCGAAGTCTCAAGGAGATTAATAATTTTGTTTGTGATTTCGGATTGATAAAATGTAAACTTACATTCCGTTTGTGTTTTATAAGTAAGTAGAAGTTGTAATTTGAATAGTTACAGTTTGTCGACGGTTTTTTTAGTTTAAAGGCTCGCGGCATTGCTGACGCGTCACTACTGGTCCCCATACATTTTCTATAGTTTTATATGAGATTACATTCCGAGCACGACAGCAATGCTACGCATCATTGCTGCGACGGCATTGCTGCGCGGCAGACCATTAGTGCGGCGTTCATCACAGCGATAGCACGTGAATGTTGACAACTGTTGATAAGTAACCACTAACAGCAGTACCGCGTCGCGGTGCTCGGAATCACGCCGCAGGTAGTACTGACGCGTGATCGCGGCCCCGGCACACAGGTAACGGAAGGAACACGGGTGGGTTTTAGTCAGTAAAAGTCTGACACACCTCTCGCTCTGCCCAGAGCGGGAGAAGTCATTTGATGATGCCCCAACCTCAAGAAAAAAAAAAAAAAAAAAGGTAGCACTGACGCATAGCAATAACGCGGCAGCAATGCCGCGGCGCCACTGATCAGCCATGCATGATTATTAAGTTTTCAATACAGTTATACTCTACAGCTTTGCAGTAATATAGAAAAAACAAAAGTTGATTAAAAAGTATCAATAAAACTGCCCAACCCGTGGATTTTATTACAAATCACAATTTAACATACACAATTGTGAAGCGAATGCAATTGACCACAACCCAGTTAACCATTATAGGATACACTGATTGGCAGCCATTCAGGTTTTTAAACCATTTTATGGGTATTTCAAGACAACCAATTTCGTATATTGACATTATTATTGTATATTGACATCAGTTTTTGTATATTGACTTTAGTATTGTATATTTGTTTTCAGTTTGTGTGTTGACATGTTCTGAGTTGACATTTATATTTTATTTTTTTTCTTTTTTTTGACATTGATTTCTAATGCTATTTATTTTTAATTAATTTGTTTATGAAATAAGTGATTTTTATAATTGTTTTCTTATTGTTCAGGCTTATTTAATTCAATTATTAAGACTTGGCTGGCTTGATTACTAAATTCTAAATATTTGTAAGCCCTTTGGCATAACATAGCGAACTCTTTATTTTCTTTACACCATTATTGTTGTACATCTATGTTAAACAAATGAATAAATGAATTATGACTTAATGACTGTGTCTAACAAATCATAAATCGGTACATTTTTTGCAAAGAAGATTCATTTCAGTCAGTCTACTTAGGACAGTAGCACCTTAAATCACGGCTAATCACGACTGTGATTCGTGGTCTAAATCAATGATTGCGATCCATTTACCATGTAATGGCTTCTTAAAATCTAAATTAATTCATGCGTTTGTTATTAACCACGAATCCTTCTAAAATAACTTTATTCTTTCCAGGTTCGCCCGTCTCTTCGACTCATGCCTTTCACCAATAATGTTACTATACATGTTCGTCTGCTCAGTAATGCTATGTGTCACTGCTTATCAAATCACTGTGAGTATTTTAACAACGGTCAGTTTATGTTAAACATAGAAACTTGTATCTGGCATTCGGAATTCATTCATTCGGAAGTTAAATAAGTCATTTCCAAGTCCTGGTACAGAATTTCGCCGTATCACATAGTGACATATTATTATGTAGGTACGTTCTAGGAATATAAGATATTGTTCAACAAAAATTTGTGAGGAAATCTGGAGTTATGAAATTGCTTACCACGAAATGAGGAAGCGTAGTGATTTAATATATTTTGTTGTATATGTGAGAGGAGGCATTTACTCTGCAATAAGAAAATTACATAATGATATTATAAATCATATATACCATATTAAGTACAACTTCATAATAATCATCACCATCATATTTTTCCTGCTCATGTTACTTGGGGTCAGCGTAATACGTTTTTTTATTCCATTCTGTGTCAACCGTCACGCTATCAAAATTCAAAATTCAAAATTCAAAAGTCATTTATTCAAACTAGGCTGAGAATCAGCACTTTTCGAACGTCAAAATTACATAAGACAGTCCCCCAAAACGCCCACCCTTCACCACTTCCTAGTGCATTAGCTGGGAAGAAGAAGTGGCGCAACAAACTCCCCAGCAGCACAGCTGTCTGTTCAGTTAGAAGAACAAAAAAATAAGATTCTATATAATAGTATTCAAAATAATTTAGATAATTTAGATTACGCAACACAAAACATAATTTAAATTATTAGCCATATGTTAGCTAGCACACGCCAATATACCACACAACATCATCGAGAACTATACTCAGGCAGAAATAAAAACTAAACGTAAACAGAACTTATCTAAATAAAAGCCTCCAGGCATAAAGGGCGTGCCCGCTTACATATAGTTGTAACTGGAAGTTATAAATGATAAACTAGGACCATCGAGATAAAATAAATAAAACAAACAGTTAATTACTAATAACAATAACTAATATGATCAATTGTCGAGGTCACTAGCTAACCACATATTGCAATACAACTCATTAGAAAAAACATTGTAATGAGTAGATTATGTCAACAATAAATTGAAATAAAATTAAAAAATAGCTTGACTTATAAAGTCAAATAAAAAAAAAAAAAAAAAAAATTACAATTATATAAACTCATATAACTTGTCAGTAGGTAATCTGGAGAAAGAACATAAACATTGTCTTGAGTTAATCACAGCGACCAACTATTCTTATCATTTAAGTAGTCGTTTATAGAATAGTATGCCTTTGAACAAAGCTTGGATTTTACTTTCGTTTTAAACGCATCAAAAGGCAGTATCATTCACTCCGTCCTCTTTCATATCATTTCTGACACATCCCATCCATCTTTTCTGTAGCATTCCTTTCCCTCTTCATCCACCACCATTGATATTCATCTTTAAGTCAAAGGAAGGAAACGCATGTGTTTCCTTCTTCCACATCTTCACTGCAGGGATCCAGCAGAATATCAGCGTCAGGTATATTTGCCTGACACATTCTGAGCTGGACTCCCATTTGGTGCAACCTTTAGACGTACACTGCACCTTGTTTTTCCTTTTTTCATTTAAACAAAGTATGTCATAATATCACTCCATTTCTTTAAGTACTTATGTTTTTATTTTTTGTATATTGGCATCATGTTTATATGTATATTCATGTAATTTGTTATCTTTGAATTGTGCTTTTGTGTGTCTTTTGTATGCACTGAATAAATGTTTTATCTATCTATCTACATCATATTATGCCCATATCAAGCCAAAAGATTTCCTTTCAACTTTTCTATCACTGGCTATAACTTTCTCTTTATATACTCATACAATGCCATAATGTTGATGGCGTTGTATGAGTTTAAAAATGGAAGTTTGAAAGTGGCGCCAGTTGCAAAAGACTTGGTCATTGTTTGGCGCGTATTCGAACAATGCAGACGTACATTCAACAGTCATTATGAATATTTTCACCCATCTCAAACCATGATATTAATTTTACATTCTGTTTCAGATTGAAACCAACCCGATGCAAAGATTCTTGACTACGGAATATTTGGTATTTGGAGTTGCACAGCTGTTTATATACTGCTGGCATAGCAATGACGTCTTATTTGCGGTTGGTACAAATCTATCTTCTCTTTTTGTGGAATCTTCTTTTATCTTATGTAAGAGAATAATAATACTTATTTTTTTTATATCAGCCGTTTGTGTCCGTAGTGCTAAGACCTCCGTCCCCTCCTTCCACTTATACCTATTTATTGCTGTATGTGGCCAATCGTTTAGAAACGAGTCGAGTTCGTCCCATTATCTCCTCTTAGGCCCACCGCGTTGCCGTATTCTACTGTTTGGGACCCATAGTGTAGTTATTTTAGCCCATAGGTCCTCCGGCATGCGACAGATGTGGCCAGCCCAGTTCCATTTAAGGCGAAAGCGTCCGGGCAGCCCGCAAAATTCAACATTTCTTACGTTTTTTGCAATTTACAGGTCAGGATCAGGTTGTATGTTGATCTAAATATGATTCGCGGCCGTATCAAATAGTTATTTATAGAATTATAATCATAAAAATCATCAATACAACTTTCTAAGTTCATATAATCCTATTGAAAGACTATTTCATGAAATCATGACATTTTAGGATTATTCCAACATAAGGAGTTGTAGCTCTGATTCTAGTGATTTAAAATTCTGTAAAGCCATATTTATAAAGATGGACCGATGACCTTGTGAAGGCCGCAGGAATCAGCTGGATGCGGGTAGCACTGAATCGGTCGAAGTGGCGGTGCTTGGGGGAGGCCTATGTTCAGCAGTGGACGTCTTTTGGCTGAAATGATGATGATGATGATATTTATAACGGTAGTCAAGTTAATTTTAATCAACATACACCCTGACACTGACCTGCAAATTGCAAAAACCGTAAGAAAATATGAATTTCGCGGCTTACCTTATCGCCTTAAGCTAGGCAGCCATGTGACCTACATCAGTAATTAGAGTTTTGGATATCAATGGTAGGTCATGCCGTGGAAACACTCGTACATTTACACTCAGTAGGTTGATAGCATAACTGATTCGAAGCCGGACGATCACTTAGTACGGTCGTATGAAAACCTTAACGATACTTAGAACTTTGTCATTATAAAGGTCGGTTTAGACCAAACGAGCGAATGCTCTTCGATTCCCTCTCTACCAAATTAATTTTGTGTAAACAGGGACAGAGCATTCTCTTGTTGATCTAGCCACACAAAAATCTCAAGAATATCAAGAAACGAAAGCTCTGGTTCTTTCTCGATTGGTTTAAATCCGCCTTCATACAATGCAAATACAAAAATGTGATGCTCAACGAAACAGTGTAATGTGACAAGGCCTAAAGAGATAACCATTTTCGTTAGTTGATCCTACCTGCTGACAAAAAGTGTAAATTCCCACTTCCAACAATCTGGGTTATCTTATTCACAACAAGAGTTGTTCTCGTGTTGTACTGCTGCCGACAAAAGATTACGAGTTGTTAATACTTAAGGTACTTAGGGAACTTAAAGAACGAAATACGAGTACTTTATCTCTTTGCACGGTGTTTCAAATAACAAGTGAAAATCACCTCCACCATCACGCCAGTATTCCCGATGATGATGATGGGTTAATATTTTGCCATTCATGTCTAAGTTCCATGTAATAGGGGGCGAGCCTATTGCCATCAACCGGGCATAACGCCAGATTCCGGGCTGCTACTGAGAAATTCCAGATGGCAATACACAATAACACTTTTTCCCGAGCTGTTAATCGGGGGCCTCATGCAGCAGTAGCGCTTAAGACCACTTGACCAATGAATCATACCTCTAGAGGATAATAATTTTTATATTTTTCCAGAGTGCAGATTTAATGCGAGGACCATATGAAAGTGTTTGGTGGATGAAGAGTGTAAAGTATCGCAAAGACTTGTACTTATTAGCAGCACAGTTCAACAAGATCGTCGTGTTCTCAGCCGGGCCTTTCACTAAGCTCACTGTGGCTACTTTTATAAGTGTAAGTTTTTATCTTTCATTATTTTAAACCTGGTTCTTTTCTTGGATAATACCCTGTTACCATCATCTAAGGCTGTATTGCCGTGAATGGGCTAAAGCCCATGACCAAGCTAAGGCTTGGTCAAGTATATTTCTTTATTATGATCTCTTTCTGGCTTTTCTCTTCAATTTCTCACTCCAACAGTTCCTGAAACTTAGTCTACGCTATCCAACCAACTGAGCTTGGACCGAACTCGGCTTCTCCGACCATCTAGTTTACTATCGTTTGGGTGCTTGGTCTCGTCCATTCTTACGACCTGTCCTGGCCATCGAAGACATACAATTTTTTTGGTTTTAAAAACATTAGGCTCATCTAGACTAATAAATTTGATTATTGTGTTTGTTTGTAAGTTTGTATGAAGTAGGAAATCTCTGGAACTACCAGTCGGATTTGACAAAATATTTTTCCATTGGATATAACCCAATTCTTGAGGAATATCTCTATTTATTTAATATATGAATATTTACAATAAAACTAATAAATTACCTTAATTTACAGTAGATCTCCAACAAATCTATGCCAATCTATGTTTTAACCGACACAGCCACTAGAAACACCATACCGCCGCGCACGCCCGAACCAGAAGACCATCAGTGCGCCATTTTTGACATATCGAATCTTTCGGTGTTGCCAGTACAATACCCAACAAAAATGTATTAATAAATTGAAACCTAACACTACAGATACAAACATACAATTCACGCATTCTTCTCATGGGTAGAAACTACAGAACACCATATCTGACGATACTTACATATTCCTTTTGGTTCGTTTACGATCACACATCTGGTCATACACGCACGCTGATTGCGAGTACTACGCACCTACCCTTCAGATTTAGCAGGTTGAACGTATTACCATCTTTAGATTGTATATTTAAGTAGCTGCGCTCCGCGGTATCACCCGCTTACGGCTGCTTGTCCACTGGAGGAGAGGAATGGAGCAGAGTAGCGGTGTGCCAATATTAACCAATGGAATTGCATAAAACCTCCGCTCCGCTTCAGTGGACAGGGATTTGCGAACTAGTTTAAAAATTCATACAAAACCGGGAAGCAGAGCGGAGAAGCGGAGAGGGGAAGCGGAGCGGGGAAACGAAGCGGAGAAGTGGAGCGGAACCAGAGTGGGGAATTATTACTCGTCGCGTGAAATCGGTCTAGCTCCACATAGTCTGCAACACCACTCCGCCACCTCGCTCCGCATCAATGGACAGACACTGTCGGCAACTCCGTTCCACTCCGCTGCCATTCTCCTCTCTGCTGCCTCGCTCCGCCTCAATGGACAGGCAGCCTAAGTCTCGTTCTGTGGGAATATCGAGATAAATGGTCTACCCATGTGACCCGTTGAGCCGTTTTAGTGTGAAAGCGTAACAAACAAACAAACTCACTTTCGCATTTATAATATTGGTTAGGATATTGCCAGTTTTACCTACGTAATATATTAGAAGTATCTACACTACAAAGGGAAAAATAAGAGACAAAATTTTTCGATTTCTAAATCTTCATGACGAAGAATAATCCAGAAAATAACGAGTTTTATGACAGCAAAAAGTATAGTTACAGATACTCTTCGAATACAGAAAATGAACTTAGTCCTTACAAATATTATAAATACGAAAGTTAGTTTGTTTGTTACGCTTTCACGTTAACACGGCTGAACGGATTTGGATGAAACTTGCCGCATGGGTAGACCATGACCTGGGATAGGACATAGGATACATTGTACCCAGTCCTGAAAGATATTCCTCGACGGCATGTGAAGCCAAGTCAGAGGCCCATGGGCGGCTTTATGAAATGAAATTGTTTATTCTGTAAATAGGATATCGGAATCAATTTTGCACGTCATTTAAAAAAAAATATTAAAAATAACTTAGATGAGGTCGGCGTTTTCTATCTGACTACTCTAAGAAGAAACGCCGAAACAAACTCAGAGGTCGCAGTCTCTTTTAAAGTCCAGACATAATCTTTGTCAGGCCATATGAGGACCATGAAGATTAGTGTCTGAAATGGTCTTTTGAGGAAAGAACCACATAGATTTGAGTGGACCTGTCCAGTCAGTGCAAGCATTTTTCAGTAATCGTGGAGCTCAACTCAGAACTTAAAGAGCTCACTTTAAAACTCTGACATTAGGTTAGTCACTAACCACACGAAAAAGAGAGAAAGATTTCAGTACTACGTTCCCGTGGCATAATTTCCGAACTCCACGTGGGCGAAGCCGTGAGCAAATGCTAATAATGATATAATCGAAATAAACCCTAGCAACTATATCAGAAATTGCCAGAATTACTAAAAATAACATCTACCAAATAACTTTTGTTTCACATGTAATAAGACCTTGGTTACTATGTTCTCATTTTTATTTTCTTTCTCATAATATTTATTTTTTCAGATCCTGAAAGGTGCCTACAGTTATTATACACTCCTCAGCCAATCTCAGATGAAATAAGGAATATATTAATTATAGCAATTTCTATTTAATAGTAGCACCTTTTTTATAGGATGTTTCGATTTTCGTGTCACTTCTTTTGTGATACGGTTTCTGTTACGATAGTAGATGGGTTATATTTTTCTTTTGATTTCTAATTCGTTCAATGTTTTATTTTTATCTCCATCATGCGTTCAGGTACGTTTGTTGAACTTTAACAAAATACCCTTTTTTGCCGTAATTATATTTATAAATACATCTTTTTTTAAATGTATAAAAAAATGTATTATCCCAAGTGAGGCGAAGCAGCCACAGAATTCTGAGGGTGTTTGCAGATAGGCTGGATGGGCCTACAATGGGGAGTTTACTAAGCTACATGTTGGCAACAAACCTTCCTGTGAATGTTTTTTTTTTTGTGTTCCTGCATGTTACTAATATAGTTTTTATGTAAGATGTAATATTAACACCATATTGGTCCTTGATGCCTGATATTTTTATTTTTTATTTAACATTTTAAAAATCGTTGACACTGTTATTATTTATACTACTTTTACTACTCTTATTAATTTTGCAGTTCTAAAAGTGCAGGATTTACCTGTATTAGCGGTAGATCACTAAAAAGTTAGGTACTGCACGATTTTTGAAACCCTGTACGAAGCTGTAGTAACTGTTTTGTTTAAGTATCGCTTTTCTTGTTTTTTCTTTTGCCAATAAAGGAATCATTAATTGAACATATAATAGCAGTAAAATAAAAGTAGAAAAAAATATGTGTCAGTTTTTTCCTGTAATAATTTATGTTCCTTCAAGCTTTGTCCATCTGATATGATTAAAGGAATGGTACCATTCCGTAGCCGACCGCAGGCGGTAGCAGCAGGCAACGTGTCGCCGCGACATGACTGGTTTTTTTTGAATTTCAATGAAATACCTTCCATAGCTAGCGACACTTCCGCATCGCTTGCTGCTGCCGCCTGCGGTCGGCTACGGAATGGTACCTTTAGTGCTCAAGGACACGACAACGTTCCGCGCCACCACCGCGTCGCCGCTTCGTCACCACTACGTCACCGCGCCGTGTCCGCTTGATTTTACCATATCACTTACAAAACGCGTGCACTTTTTGCAAGCGGCCGGCGATGGAATAAAAAATACAGTTAAAACAATACTAGCAATAATAATTCAATTGATTGATTATAATACCAGCCTAATAACGTCCCACTGCAGGGTAAAAGCCTCTTCTCATACAGAGAAGGCATGAGCATTGATCACCACGCTTGCTCAAGACGGGTTGGCGAAGTCAAATTATAAATCCAGGTTTCCTTACGATGTTTCCTTCACCGACGTCAGTAATGTCCAAGATAAACTCAGAAATGACATTTGAATTGGAAAGACACAAACTCAAACTCAAAGTATTGATTTCAAATAAACCAATTACAGGCACTTTTGAATTGTCAAGGGGTCGGTCAGTCAGAAATATGAAGCTAGTTGCCCATTCCAAAGCGTAGTAGGTACCTATGGAGAAGAACGGGCAAGAAACTCCACGGACACTCTTTTAAATCAAAATATTGCTACAAAATATTGGTTACATCATTCATGTTGAAAGTATACATGTGAGAACAATGTAGAAAGACGTGCACGTGGTACTTGCACGGATTTGAACCCACAACTTAGTGTATGAGAAGCGAACCTTTAACCACTGGGGCATCACGATATCTGACAAAAAAACAAATCATTTCTCGTTTTACCAATCTGAAATATTTTACAGCAACACGAATACATTAACCTCTGGCGGGTAGTGGGTTCGATTCCGACCGTCAAATTATGTAAATACAAGGTTCAGTCGTAAAGTTCTTCGATATTGTTTTTGTATTGTCATTTTTCAGGTGTGAAAGTATTTTCAGGATTGTGAAAACGGAAATAAGAGGTTGTGTTTGTATTTTTGGTTGAATAATAATATTTTGGGAATTGCTGAAGGTCTTGCAAAATAAACTCAAATGACCTAATTTTTAAGTCAGGTTGTCAGACGTGTTAAGTCAACCAGCATTTTGCTAGTAACGTTTTAAGGCCTATGTAAGGGGGCTTGCCTTTTGCAATTAACTGGGCACACATCCAGAATCCGGGTAGATACATCCGGGCTGATGGACGAAGATATCCTGCGGATGACGATTTATTTATTTAAAATAGGTACGCCACCAGCATAAATAATTGTACATTAAATATAAAAGTGAACAGGTATGAACTCGTATGTACAAACCAATTATAGGTGTACACGACATTCACACAAAACAAAGAAATCTTCGTAAATTACATAAAATTAAAAGACTAAGTAATTTGAATGAAAAACTAAATTATAAACTCGAACTCAAGGCATTTATTTCAAATAAACCAATTACAGGTATTTTTGAATTGTCAAGGGGTCGGTCAGTCAGAAATATGAAGCTAGTTGCCCATTTCAACGCGTAGTAGGTTCCTATGGAGAAGAACGGGCAAGAAACTCCACGGACACTCTTTTAAATCAGAATATTATTACAAAATATTGGTTACATCATCCATGTTGTAATTATACATGTGAGAACAATGTAAAAAGACGTGCACGTTAAAAGCGTCAGTAATAAAAATAAAATCAAAAACAATTCAAAAATTCAAATAAGCCATAGCAGCTAAGAGATGACCAGTCACCCCCCCCCTGACGGCGCCCGTTCACGAACATGAAAATATAAACAAAGCAACTCTGACTTTAGTCTAAAAAGGGTACGAAATTGACATACATAAATATCAATAAAGACATAAAATAGCTAACTAGAATAAGCTTAACGATTAAGAAGTAAAACTATTTACTGATTAAAATTACATTTTTACATAAAGTATTACTTTTGCCACGATCGATGCCTAAAGAAGTTTACCCAAAACGTAGCGGTTACTCGCTACAACGATGTGACTCTCATAGCCTTGACGTGTACGCGTCAGCTACGCCGTAGCAATCTCGTAGCCCAATATAAACAGCAGATATTTTTATTTACTCTGCTTTTTCTAATAACATAACATCTGAATATATTTTTTAATATATCACTAGCTAGACCAACAAATAATATGATGGCCCTCCACGCCAAAATTAATTTCAATTACTACTTTATCTTCCCCATTAAGTACCATAATCGCATATTTACGTTGTCATGTGCGAGCAACGAATATAAAAACATATTAATGACTCTGAAATCCTTCATTTTTATTATAATTACTGTTTGTTGGTCATAAAAATTCATATTGGCAGAGGGAGAGAGATTAATCCGTTTGAGTATTCACATCAGGGACAATGTACGATTATATGTATATGGTATTATTTTTTAAGCTAAATTCGGTTTTTATTACACTGATCAACAAAGTATAATTTGGGGTTGTTTTGATAAAGAAATGAATAAAATAGTATTCATATAAAAAACAATGTTTTTTTAAAACTAATGAATTTATAGGAAGTACAATTTTTATTGACTGCTTACAGAAAGAAAATACGTTTATTTGCGGTAAACACGACCCAAAGAAAGAACACAAACACGAAAAAGGACAAGGTGGGCATTATGCGTCACATACACGCAAAACGGCCATCGCTTAGCATAATGCTGCGACCCTATGCGAGACAGAGCCGCAGCGCTTGTTTTCAGTGACAGCCGAAGTTGACATGATGACGTCGATAAGTGCAGCACACAATGAGATATAAAAAAACAATCAATCAATTAGATATTCATAATTCGTACAATGAGACATAATAAGAAATAAAAAATAAAATAAATACACAACACTTAATTCTAAATGTGTATACGTCGCAGCCATCTGGTTAAATTATGTAGCCAGCTAATTGGACGCCTAGGCCGTTCATTAAACGCCGATTGGATGCCTAGGTCGATAGTTAATTAAAATAGAATCATTCAACGTTTAATAACTTGGCGTATTGAAAGTCAGCCCTTTGAAGATGACTGACCCAGAATCAGCCCAGTGATTCAAATGGTGAAAAAAATTATGCGAGTAACTTGGAAATAGCGCTCGGTCGGTTTGCGCGCGGTTGTTCCCTGTTCTAACCTAATCTAATGTATTTCACCCAGTTTAACTAAATGACAATACGATATTCAGCAATTTGGTTGAACGTTGCGCTCAATGACTTAGCTAGTTATCCTTCAGCTATTTAATTCGATGCCGGCGTTTAATGAACGGCCTAGGCTGGCTAATTTAACCTGATGGCTGCGACATATATAAATATAATATTTAAAATGGCACCATTTCATTCCGGCTTAAAAGTTATCTGTATGCGGCGCAGGTGTCAGAAAACTATACGATTTTACTTACTCGAAGTTACGATTTAATTACGTTATTGGTAGATGGCCCGACCTTAAGATTACTGTCTATGGATATCTGCAATGCCACAAGCATCCCACTTAAGTTGCTAAATTTGGCAGTACTGAGACATCAGGTCCGGGAACCTGTCAAAAGTGTCATGGCACCTTATTTATTCAGTCGAGACTGAGTGAATGAAACAAATGATGAACGTCATCATAATGATACTTTATATTCATTGTCGAAATGGAAGACCTCTTCTTATCAAAGTGACGACAACTAGTGGCGTGAATTTTCATAAACACCCTCATTACACAGGCACTCATTTCTTTCAAACAGATATACAACAGCGTTGATTGGTGGTAGAAATCGGTTGTAAAACTTCCCCAAGCAAGTTTGTAAAACCATACTTGTATCAAACGGCGACATAATTTATTATTATATTCATGAAAATGGTCAGATAGGCAGACTCTCTATGTAAACTACTGGTATTAAAATGCATTTGGTTAGACTGGAAGCCGACCCCAACATAGTTGGGAGGCTGAGCAGACGATGATGATTCATAAAAAATAACCTAAAATACTAAATCAATGTAGCAATCAATATGCCTTTTCCCAACTATTTTCGGGTCGTTTTCGAGCCTTACCGGATGCAGCTTAATACATGAAGCGACTGCCTATATGACCTCCACAAACTAGCTACTGGGTAACTCCATACCCTTTGGTAAGACTGATAGTCAGACATTCGGGCTTCTGATGACTCGTAACGACCGTCAAAGATCCACGAATGACAGCTGAGACCAACGGCTTAACATGTTTTCCGAGGCACGGAAGGGTCACGGTATATAAAGATGGTCACCCATCCACGGAAATCTTCAGCAAGTACCTCTTTAAAAAAAAAAATACTGACACTAAATCAATGTTTCCACTTCTTTAAACCTTCGACCATGGACACACCCACACGTTCCCAAAAGATTAATTACGATCCCATAAAGTTTTATGCTTTATTTTTTGATACGCCCAGAATATTATGACTTGTGATTCAGATGTTTTAATTTGAACGGTGTTTTCCTGGGTTTGCATATATTTTATTCTGTGAAAGGGAAAATTGAATATGAGTGATACAATGATACACTTTTTTATTTTATTTTTTACTCTCGGGTTACAGAGGTGTAGGTATGATTTGGGACTGCAGTGTTTCAGTTGAAATTCATTTGAGATTTCGGTGAATAATTTGATTATCATGCTCTGTATAAGATAGATAATTGTCGGGCAATCTAGAATTTAAGATTTATCAAGTATCCATACAAATAAATAATGGAAGACAAGTGTTTGTTTGTAATGTCCAAATAACAGCTTTTTACCAAATGCATATATATTTTTTTTTAAATGTGAATGTATATACGGTACATAATATAAAAACGCAATAAAAAAAAAGTCTATTCGTGTCTATTTGTTTCGGTTAATCTCCAAAACAGCTGGACCGATTTTGACAGCACTTTCACTGAAATTGAACTGAATTGAATTTAGGTAACATTTTTTATAGAAAAAGAAATAGCATATGATGAAAGCCCATGAAATCTGTATCAATTCATCTATACAAATATATTCTCTATACAAATAAATTAAATTAAATTATAGAATTTCACACAAATGAAGTCGCGGGTAACAGCTAGTAAGTAGTAGAACTTCGAACAATGATAAACATTTAAGATTTTATAAATGATGCTGTAGTTTACATAGAAGGTAAAATAAAAATGCCATATTTTAGTATGCGCCAAGCTTGGCGGGTGCATAGATTTATTTTTGTAACTTTACAAATAAAGGCGCAGCTACACAGTAGCTCACGGCTAAGCTATGCACGTGTACTTAGCTTCTCTTAGTATGAACATATAGCCGGGATCGTCCACTGCAACCTACGACTAACCTGCACAGCAATATGTGGCTGGCAAACAAATGGACCGCGCATCTAACGTGGCAAACCTCTCCGTACACATCCTACGTAGCACTGAACGGTCGACTTAAGTTTAATAAGCAAAAAACATAAGCTCTTCCTTTTCAAAAGACTACATTTTGAGCAGTCTACAAATTTTCAATTTATGTTCCCTAACTTTTGGAATAGGTATATTAAAAAATGCGCGTGCTGCACCGTACATGTGATAGAAGTGAAACTTCTTCAAAAATACAGAATTAGAGAGATTTAGTGTGAGAGACGGAGAGAGTTATATCTTTCTTCTCACTCATGCAACGAAATGTGCCAAAACGTGCCGCGTCCTTGAAACACTTTCAATTATCGAATCGCTGCCTTAGCTTAAGACGTTTCACATCGAAAACATTCAGCAATATTTTCCAAAATTAAATATCTATTTTGATCCACCGAAATTCAATTGTTTGTATTCAATCAGCAAATAAGACAACACCGCAATTTTGTTTTTTCTTCGGTTCAAAGATCGCCGTTTCCATAGTAACTTTATTGAAATGTAAGTTTATGACGCTTATTTTTGCAAAAGGTTAAATCACTTTTGCGCCCTTTTCCGTCAAAAAAGAAATAATACATTTGAAATAGAGAAGACTTTTGAGCCCTTTTAACCCTTCGGTCTGTTGTTATGAGAGGATTTCAGGGTTCTGTACTGTCGGTCAATTCTGTAAAAATATTAACGTGAAGCTTAGGTGAAGTGAGCGTGAAGTGAGCTGTCACTGCCACAGAATCGACCGGCAGGACGCTAGGGATTAACACTATTGACAGCTCACTTCACGCTCACTTCACCTAAGTTTCACGGTGATATTTTTACAGAATCGAACGGCTGTTCTGTCTGTGTGAGTCTGAGCAAATTGGATCGATAAAATTGCATGTGGTTCTTATATTAATTTCTGTGAACTAAACACGGACGTGTAACTTGAATAGATGAATTTTCTTATTCAAAATTCATCACTTTTGAGAGGCAAATAAGAAAATAAAAAGTTCTGCAAACTGTACTGTGTGACATATGAAACGGAAGAGTTTACTGTGAGGGTCTCAAGTTGATGTTAAATTGTTTCTTTTTAAATAAATTATTTTTATGTTATTTAAGAAAATAGACGAAATTTGACCAACTACGGGTTGGTAGGTCAAATTTCGCCTTTATTTCCGAAACTACTGAACTTAAAATATTGAAAAAAATACAGAAAATAGTTTTATACTTATAGATTACTGGAAAATCTATAAGAAATTTATGGTCTTAAAAGAACATGGTATAGATATCTATCCGTTGAATCAAACTTACATTTGCAGTTGGAATGAATGCTTATTAAACAAATATAAACTAATAAAAAATAAATAAAATTGCAACCTAATTCTGATTCCATAATGGCATAATCAATTGTTATTTTTTTTAAAGAGTAAATATTAAATTGATCCCATTACAACAAAGCCACAGAAATGAGAAATCATGGTTGATAACATGCATCCCTCCTGAAGTAAGCACAATTTTAGTTTTCACAATATTAAAAATAAAATACTGCATTTTAACTTTGCTAACATTAATGGAAGAAAATTAAAAATGATCATTTTTCACAATTGATTTTTTTCATAAGATCTTTGATATTATAAAGAAATTATTCTAAAGTCTGTAAGTATTCCTTACTGTAACTCATGTGCGTCGTGTGGCGTGACAAAGAGGGAACGAAAGGTCAAGGATATTTTCTTAGGAAAGCGTCACTCCTGGATGCCATTTTAATTAATATTTCACTTAAATATTATATATTATAATTTCCCTTCCAGTCAAGCATTTTAAGTTGACTTCGATTCAAACTTCTTCAGTTAAACACCCACATCGTTGAATCTCTTAACAAAAGATTATGAGTTTATGACAAAATTTTACATAAATTATGTAAAACAGCATTATGTTAATAACATTGTAACTGCTTAGGATTTTGATGAATAAACATTTTGTTCAGAGTTTGATATTATGTGGGTTTTATGGTGTTGTGTTTACTGTATTGGTGCTGATTCTACTGAGTACTACCTTGATAAGACTAATTAAATAAGCAATGGGTTCGAACCCAGACTAATTATACTAATAAAATAAACGAATTTAATCATCACTGCTCACAAAATGGGGAAGGAAAACATCGTGAGGAAACCGGCATGTCCTAGAACTGAAAATTCGAAGAAATGTGACATCTACCAATCCGCACTAGGCCCGCGTGATAGATTACAGCCCACTCCCTCTCCAGGGGAGGAGGCCTGTGGCCCAGCAGTGGGAAATGTACATAATTCAAAGGACCATTTTAAATGGTTATGGGAACAAAATTCAAAAGATAATTCCAGAAGATTTAGCAGAAACTGTGGGTACTGAACTAATTTAAACACGTGTCCAAAAATCTATGAAATTCTTTCGACCTTGATTTATTATATTATAAGACAGACTTTGATTATGAATTTAATTTTTGCTGTTTATCGTGAATGCCAATAACTGGTATAATCTTATCCCTTTTGTATTGACTGATGTTGATTTCAAATTATTTATTTATTTGGTACAGCAACAGCAGTACGTACACAACATTTTAAACAGATTAATACCATAATACAACTACTGGTATGTATGCCTAATATAGGTTTAAACAGCATTCACCACAAAACAACATCGTAATCAACTAGAAAAAACTTATGAAGACTAAACATAAAATATAATTAGTAAGCAAAATTCAAAATAAATGAGGGTTAGTATTACACAAAGAAATTTAATAAAAATGTTACCACGAAACGATCAAGGGAGCGTTCAGATACTAATCAAATTAATCAAAGAAATTGATACTAATCAAATGCGTAGAATACGTTGTTACGTGTTGTTTGCTGTGTGATTCCTGTTTAGAAGTTAGTATAAAGTATGTGCGTTTAAAAGTAGAAAAAAATAGGTGGCTATCTACGAGTATTACAGACTGAGACCTCTCTGTGCCTCGGACAGCACGCTAAACCGTCGACAACGGTTCGGATTCGCAGCTCATTGACAGACGTTACGGGTAGTCAGAAGCCCGAAAGTCTGACAACCAGTCTTGCCAAGGGGTGTCGTGTTACCCAGTAACTGGGTTGTGGAGGTCAGATTGACAGTCGCTCTCCGTAAATACTAGTATTCAGCTGCATTCGTTTAGACAGGAATCTGACCACAACATAGTTGGGAAAAGGCTCGACAGGTGTTTGTCTGTACAACTTATTTAAAATTTTAAATATTACACGTATAAAACGAGAGTAACTTTATCTGTCTGTTACCTTTTTACTCTTTATCGGTTGAACGGATATCGATAAAATTAGGCGATGATCTGGATTAGGACTGATATGAATCAGGATACTTTTTTATCTCGGCAGTACGTTTCCGTGCGTTGTAGTGGCGACCGCGTAGCGTTGGAAGGCCTCCTACAAGGTGGGCCGATGATCTTGTGAAGTCCGCCGGAATCCGCTGGATGCGGGAAGCACAGAACCGATTGAAGTGGCGGTGCTTTGGGGAGGCCTATATCCAGCAGTGGACGTCTTTCGGCTGAAATGTGTACGTTGATTAATTTCCAGTCTCCATGTGAGAAAAACCGCAGGTAAAAGCTAGTACAGAATAAAAACAAACTTTATAAAACTAGGTGAGAGAGAAGTCAACTTGACTAACAGGCGTCGCCAACAACTTTTTTTTCTTTCTTTCTGACGGTAACTCGGCCGGGTGCCAAAGTCCAGCTTCCAACTAACGTCAACAAGTTAAAAAAAGTTTAAACAGCAAAATTATAGCTGCACTCTGGTTCAGGTGATATATATAACAAATTTTACACAAGTCATACAGTTCTTGTTGTCTGTTTGTTATCAAAACTGATATTGGTTAATAATTAGCATGGGTTGGTGATGGCGTTGCTTTTTTTTTTTCAACTTATCCTGCTGTTAGCATGGGTTAACTGCCGGTGACTTACATGGGTTTTTTTTTTTTTGAGTGTGGTAGGTTATCAAATAATTTCTCCCGCTCTGGGCGGAGCGGGAGGGTGTGTCAGACTTTTACTGACTAATAACCACCCATGTTCCGTCCGTTGCATGTGTGCCGGGGCCGCGATATCCCTTTCGGACAAACTCGCAACCCTGGCAGGTACATGGGTAAGACACCTGTTCTACCGCTGACGAGGAACCGACTAGACATCAACAATTTTCTCGCTCAAGAAACGTACAAAAGATTGTAGGTCCGTGTCAGTAAAAGAGATGCCTATATCAAAAGTTTATCGCTGAATGTTCACACCGCTGGCGTACTCGTTTGTCATAGCGACAAGAGCTATCGATGAGAGTACCCGCTCAGCGACGCTCGCATACTCGCTGAGAGAATCCCGCTTGTTACTACGCACACCCATGAGAAATCATTCGTCGCCTTCGCGCACTAGCTGCTCATTGCTCGCCTACTCGTTTTTAGTCAAGCCCACAATACACGGCAATAAGAATATACAATAAGCTGCCTCAAGAGATTAAAAATGAAACCAGGCTTGATTCATTTAACAATAAATTAAAAACCTACCTTTAAATAGATTGTTACTATTCAATTGAATAATTTTTAAACCAAAAAATAAATCAATAACTACCACACACACATTCTCGTACACTGACATTACACCACTACCTAGATGACTTCCTATTCTGAATAAATTAATAAGGCGATCGAATTAATAAAAAATGTATTTATATTATTACTGAATTATAAAAATGTGTATATATTATTATTTAAATGAGTAATATTGGGTGCCTATGAAATTGGCGTTTTTTTTCTCACAAATAGAGAACCTCGCCACTTCTATGATTTAAAATATTCATCAATTGCTTGATATTATATCGAATAATGACCATCATAGACAACTAACAATAGTAAAAAAACCTTATTTCTTATAGTTTTATAAACATAAAAAATACTCTAAAAATGACTCCTCATTTTGCTAGCAGAAATGACCACTAAGTATTTGTTTTAACTTAGCCACAACTTTAATTTTGTCGCTTAATCTAAGGGGCATATAACGTTAACTTAGTTTTTAAACATTAGTGCATAAAAGTTTTAAACCATTCGTGTTCATGGTTGTTATATAAATTAAGAAAATGTTAGTATGAAAAATGCAACGTCTTTAAAATTTTCCATACAAAACGCTGATTTCAAAGGTGGGGAGGGATCTAGTACTAAATTATTGAAATTATTAATGTTAAATCGTGTCAATAGCATAGTTATTTTATTTATTTTTTGTTAAATAACCCTCAAGTTTGCGATGCCAAGAAAAGGCCGCTAAGTAGTACAATAAAAAATAACACCAAATTATACACTTAGTTTGAAAATAAATCTTTGACTAGTTGTTAGCTCGACTCGCTTCTCATTAATTGCCAGCAGTGGGTGCTTGAGCTGCTTTATAAGCACAGCCATAGGGCTTGCATAAAGCAGCGGGTTTTCCAGTACAGCTCTCTGCAGGTTGATCTGAGGCAAGAAACAGTTACAATGTTTTACCCGTTTCTTTATGTTTGAGCGCATACGGGGCTATTTTAACCGCACCGGCCAGCATTTACTGGATCTTTATTCAAGCACCAATACAGTTTATTTTCTGCTACTGCAAACCCATGGTTTACCTAGGAGCAGGAAATACACTCAAACTCAAAGCATTTATTTCAATTAAGTCAATTAAAGGCACTTTTGAATTGTCAAGGGGTCGGTAGGGTTCTCATTTGCTCACGAAATAAGGAAAAATAACAGGCATGTGAAACATTGCTAAGATTCTATTATTAATCTCTTTGCAGGCGGCTGTCTATTTGGCAAGTTACGGTAATAACTTTCTGTCAATGGTTGGCAAGTTATGGTAATAACTCTCTGTCAATAATTGACAGAAAGTTATTACCATAATTATTTTACCCTACAATATGTAAAAAAGCTCTGTCCGATCCGAAAGAGGTACATAGCTACTGCAATAACATTACCTAAAAGTAATAAAAAACTTATTATTATCGAAAATAAACATGTCATGATGGCCCAGTAGTTAAGGCCTCGCCTCTCATGTACGAGGTTGTGGGTTCAAATCAGGGCAAGTACCAATGTGACTTTTTCAATTCATATGTACTTTCTGAGTTTATCTTGGACATTACTGACATCGGTGAAGGAAAAACACCGTGAGGAAACCTGGACTTATAAGTTAATATAAGTCTGCAATTACCAACCCGTCTTGAGCAAGCGTGGTGATCTATGCTCGTGCCTTCTCTGTATGAGAAGAGGCCTTTACCCTGCAGTGGGACAATAATAGGCTGATATTATTTTATTATAATTTTATTGAAAATAAAATAGTTATTGCTATTTAAAAATCACATTTTAATACCAAAATTCATCCCATATCCATGAAAAATTTGCAAATTTCCAACAGGGGTCTTAAGTTATGACTTGTAGACATGTCTCACTGAGTGAATGTAATAGATTTTAATTTAATAAGCATCTTTATTCACGAGATATGTAAAAAAAGGTGCTTCACTAGACTTAGGTAAAGACCCCATAAAAAAAGGTAAAGAAAGTTCTAAAATAAGTATAATCCGTAAGAAATAAACACTGTGTTTCTTTGTATTTTATTTTTAAGCCGATGGGGATTTGTGAACTCTTGTCCAGAAATTCCCAATAAATTGGGGATATGTGGACAAGAAAGTTCACAAATCCCCATTGATACTTATATGCACGTTTTCAATCTTTTGGTATCAAGGATGATATTAAGCCGAAAAATATTGCAAAGAGCCGAAAAACGTTGCTGCTTCCCTTTTACAGTTTGCTTAAACTATTTCACGTCAAGTCCTGTTAGTTATTGCAATTTAAACCTTATGATTCGTGTCATAACGGCGACAAGACACGATTTCGCGAAATAAATTAGCTATACCTGGAGTTTATGTAGTAAATAGGTATTAATTCCTTGCTTGGTCTTGTCTCAGCGTTGCGTAAGATTCTTTAATGAGACGGCCCACGTGAAAAGAGTACCTACTTGGGGGAGGCCTTGACCAGTACAAAAAACTAGCTTAATTTTAGACTTTACACACAGATTTTGACAGTAGATTTTTCCTAGCGATATTAAAATCTGTGTGTGGATCTTCTAGAATCACAGCCACACTTCTTCCTGGTGCTAAAACAGCGCACGCCATCCATGTTTAAGATTCTCATCGATTTAGAGAGTAAAGGCTTGTGCAGACTAGCGCAGGAACCAAGACATGATAGGCGGTGTCACAGTTCTGTCTGACGAAGTGAATGCTTTGTTGGAAATATCGACACGATGGTCGAGAGTTTACCAGTTTAAGCGCGTTCACAGGTTCAGTCACAGGCGGGTGCCGACCTCAGGACAAGCTGCTTCTCACACGGACAATTGTAGGTCGCTTGCTCCCGAGTCACCAGTGCTGACTCTCTATATATTTTGGCTGCTGAGAACAAAACAACAAACGTAGTATTCGTGGAAGTTTTATAAAAATGGCTGTTATTGTAGTATATTGTGGTGTCTTACGACTTCCATGTGAACAAAGTCGCGGGCAGAAGCTAGTTTTAAATAAACTGCAAACGAAACTCATGAGACTTATATACTATGTACTTAATTCAGAGTAGCACATGAAAATGGCACTTAAAATTAATAATACAATATTTTAAAATTTAGTATCCTAATTAGTCTTTTTGCTAATGAAGGCGAACCAATTGCCTCATGAATGGCTAGACTAATAAATTATAAGAATTAATCTTTTTGCTTTGATTAATAATATTATCTAGACTACTGCTTAATTTGATTTTGTTTATAGAAATAAACATAGTAGGTCCACTTTATGTAAGCACTGTCAAAGCTGGGCGCTGACGGTATCAGGATAAATAAAAGCCTTGTTTGTTGAATAATTAAGTGTTTTTATTTTATGTATATTATTTTCTCTTCTAATCTTACACACGTTGTCTACATCTCTTTAACTACTTTCCTATCGCAGGTATGCTGGAAGAGATTTCTTTAGAAATAAGCATCACCTTTGTACGTTTTTTTCTGTTCCTTTCTTGTCTATTTATAATGTGTGTACATAAACTGTTAAATAAATAAATAACTGAAATACTTATTTAGAATCTTTTCGTTTTTACATTATTATATTTTATACTATCATGACATGCGTTTGTCAGCTCGGCGGGCTGACTATCTAAACTTTTCTAGATATAAAATTAAATATTTGTCTTGTATTCATGCCATCAACTTAAACTCGCGGAGGTTGCACGCTAATAGCATGTCAGGTCATAGCTTCTACAATACCTATTCCATAACTATTTTGTACCGCCAAGCGTTCCGTCTTGAAGGGTATGGGTGCAGCTTAATCTATGTCAATGCATACAGTGTGGTATCTCCAATGCTCGTACTTAAAAAACGATCAAATTCAAGCCAAAATCTCATCTCAGCGACAGTCAATGTCAAAAACCTGTTAAATATGTAGGTAAATTAGAGGTATTATTAACAGATTGAGGCTGAGATTACAAAGCGATCGTTCTTAAAAATATGAGAATTGCCCTCTCTGGTACTGAAACTGTAAATGGACGGCGGTGACCACTTACAGTGCGTGAGTAACTTGACGTGACACGATTGGTAGAACTGAATTGAGCAGTTTTGTAGTTAGTAGTAGAAGTAGTTTAGTTCCAATATTATTAGAGATCAAAATGGCGACTGACAGAACAGACTTAACAATCACATGACTGCAAAATTCAGTGCTAGCTGTGGAGCTACCCAATAGCATCACGGGTCAAGTAATAATGAACGCATTGTACTATCAGGTGATCCAACTGCTGTTTTGTTACCCAGAATTGAACTTCTGCACTTGGTATTAGAAGACCATAAATGAGTTAGTGTATTTAATTTTTATATGGCATTAAATAAATAAGTAATTGATAGATTAATTAATTTAAATGTGAAGGTTTTTAAATGATTCTCATAATTTATTTAGGACACTAGTTGTTCATTTAACAACCAGAAAAGCCAGGGTAGTCAGAAGCCGGAAAGTCTGACAACGAGTCTTACTAAGAGTCACACCATGTAAAATACTGGTATTCAGCTGTATGCTGCCTTTCCCAACATAGTTGGGAAAGGGCTAGGAAGATGATAAGTGGTTATTCATTTAACATATACGATAATATATTACCCAACCCGGTAGAAAACCTTTACGTGTACCACTTAGTACACCCAAAAACTTGTGAATTGGTTCCAGGTTTTTTGGCAGAAAGAGATACAACGTAGAAGAAGAGGGAGAAAGTTTGTAGGTTTACTCCTGGTACATATTTTGTCCAAATAATCTATGCAACCAACAATTATAAAAAGATAAGAATCTCAATGCATTACAGTGTAGACAAAAGAGCAGAGATAAGCAGGTCTCGAGTTCGAACCCAAGACACGTACCTCTGACTTTTCGGATTCATGTGCGTATTGTATAATTATCAGTTGCTTCAAAAACGGTGAAGGAAAACATCGTGAGGAAACTGGCATGCCTTTTTATTTTTTTTTGACGGTGGGAAATTATCAAATAACTTCTCCCGCTCTGGGCGGAGCGGGAGGGTGTGTCAGATTTTTACTGAGTAATACCCACTCGTGTTCCTTCCGTTGCCTGTGTGCCGAGGCTGCGATATCCCTTTCGGACAAATCCGCAACCCCAGCAGGCATTGGTCCTTACGGACCCCGCCAGTTGGTGCTGACATCTCTTTGAGGCGCGCGTGGAACACAACGCGCCGTCGACCCGGGCCTGGTCCTTATCGGATGGCAAGCTACCCATTGCTCACCGTCCGCAAGCCCGCGCCTACGGTGGCCGGAAGTCGGCTCGTGACTCCCGACGCCCGGGCGTCTCCTGCGGTGACTAGGGGCGCGTGGGCGTGCAGCTTGCACCTCCCTCGCGCGCTCCGCCGCCTCCTCCTCCGCGAGCATAACTGCTTCGCAGAATGAGGTGACGGCCTCCCATGCACTCTCGCTCTATCGATCGCAGCCGCCGATCGCCTCCGTGAGGACACGGCGGTGCTCCGCCCAAGCAGGGCAGACCTCCACCGTATGCTCCACCGTGTCCTCCGGCCGATCCACACAGTGGTGACACTCGGGCGTTTCCTCCCGCCTTATACGGAACAGGAACCTCCCGAAACAGCCGTGTCCGCTTAGGACCTGCGTCAGACGGAAGGTGAGGACGCCGTGGCGCCTCTCTAGCCACTCCACAAAGAGGGGACTTATCGCCACAATTGTGGCGTGCCCAAAACTGGCATGCCTGAGAGATATTTCTCGACGGCATGACAAGCCAAGTCAGAGGCCCATGGGCGGCTTTAAACTCTGACACCAGGTTAGTCACTAACCACACGAAAAGAAGAAGTGTAGACAAAAGTAGGTACGTCCAATTCAATTCAATTCTGATCTTTCTTGCAATCCATAATGTACACATATACACCTGGTAAGTATTAATAAATAGAAACAATTATGGGGGGTCCATAATTGTCTCATTTATTAATCACAGCTAAATTTTAAATAGGAAATAGGAGAAAGAAAGAGCACGCGCGAAACGTTAATTTCATCATCCAAAAAATAAATTTTACATTTTTCACATTCTCCAAAAACGCTGAAAATCCTGTCTCATAAAAATCCAATACCATACAAAGATAAACACCCGGGAAATTGAGAGAGAAAAAATCGGTTTCCCTTAAAAGAAATACCTTTACATAACAGATACTTATATTTAAGCAACAGTTTACTTTTCATTTCTTTGTTTGTTTCCCGAACGGTGCGCAAAGAAGGCTTTCAAAATAATTGTTGTTTTCCTCTCAGATAGGAAAACGTATGTATGCGATGAAGTTTTTTTTATGTGAGGAGCTATTACAGTGCTGTCGACGAAATAGATTTGTTTGCAGGTAGAAAAGTACCTACTGCAAAGCTAGCTACAAAAAATTATTATGCCTAATTTGTAGAAAATATACGAATATTCGATCCCTACGGATCCAATAGAAGATTTGTTTTACATCCAACGCCAGTGAACGTCTCGATAATTTGTTTATCATTCTATTTATTAATACTTACCAGGTGTATTATATTATTATGATCATTCTATTAATTATTAGAATATCAATAATGTTTAATTTGATGTTCCCTCGTTTCGCAGACAGAAATTTCATAGAATTTTCGTTTCGCAGCAAATTCTTCATATAATATTTGGTCCTTGTATTTTTATTGCGAATATTATTATTATTATAAGATTTTTTTAATGTGGAACATAATTTTATAGAACTGTTATTTATAAAACAACGTACAACCGTTTAATTTAATACCATATCCCATCAAGAGGTTTCAATACCGAAAGCTTTTTAGTCCAGTCTTTGACATCGTTCTTCATAGCGATAATCTTTTTGTTTGAAAAGTAAGTAAGAATGCATTTAGTGGTACATGCACCCTAATTGCGTGCACTTAAAATCACAATCCGTTTTGAAGGATATTGCTAATCCATTGCTTCATAGGTTTAAGAAAATCGTCTGTTCAACAACGTAAATAACGCAATGAACTTGGCTGAATTGTCAAATGAAACTAGATCACTTGTCATTTTATGTGTGTTACACTTTTACCCCGCTGTTTGGAACAATCACTTTGTTCTAACCTGTGTACCAAACTCTTTGGCTGTGTGTACATTTCAATAGTTACAAGGCCTCTTGTTGTCAACAAGGGAATAATTTCTAGACTTTCAGACGATTAGGGACATTTTTCTTACCGGTGAAAATAGATGGTTCCTTCTAATCCTAACTAATATAAAAAATGCGAAAGTAAGTTTTTCTATTTGTTACGCTTTCACATCCTAACTAGTAAACTGATCATCATGAAATTTTGCATACACGTTGTCAGGGATACAGAAAACCGGGGTCGCAGGAAAGTCCGAAAGGGTTACCGTGGCCCTTGGCAACGTACAGGCAACTGAAGGAACACGGGTGGGTTTAAGTCAATAAGAGTCTGACACACCCTCCCGCTCCGCGCAGAGCGGGAGAAGTTATTTGCTAATTTCCCACCGAAAAATAAGAAAAAAAAGGGGTACAGAAAAGGACATACGGTAGGTACTCTATTATTATTCATCCAGAAAAAAATTACTGTACCCGAGGGATTTGAAATGGAGGAGGGTATGTGTCTCTGTCGTTATCAGTAGCCATATTTTAACTATTGTGCGCATACTATAGGTAGTGTTGGGTATTGCGGAATGGAAAACCGTTTTCAGTTCAGATCAAATTATAATTTACTATCACATAAATCACACTAGCAATTCACACACTATAAGTACACGACACAACTATTCGAAACGCGCGACAGTTTCTAAACTTGTTCACTGCTTAACCGCCACCGATGAATTCTGATTAGCTCCGGCCGGTCCGAGCGTAATGTTGTAGACTATGTCGACGTATTTCCGACATATTTATATCATCATTCTTCTGCCCTTATCTCAATAATTTATTTGTGGTCAGCGCAATATATCCCTTTCTTCCATTCTTCTCTATTAGTTGTCATCTCGGTAGTAACTCCCTCCTATCTCCTTCCTCTTATGTACTCATTTCTTATTCTTTCCATTCGTGTTCCATTCCACACATCCCTCTTAGCATTCTTATCTCAGCTGTACGCAATTGCCTTTCAATAATCCCTTTTGTGGCCCATTATACTAATGCATACAAGATAGCAGGTCTAACCATTGTTTTACATGTACATTTAATATCTTTCTTTATATATAAAATTCTCGTGTCACAATTGTTGGTTACCATACCCCTCCGAAACGGCTTGACCGATTTTTATGAAATTGTATATGTATATTCAGTAGGTCTGATAATCGGCTACTATTTTTCATACACCTAAGGTAGGCAGGTAGGTGTAGGTAGGTATGTATGTGTATTGTTTCATGTTTATTATTGTATAAATATATATACGTATATATATAGATAAGTGTATGCTTTATGAATGTATGTATTTATTGTGTATGTAAATGGTACACCACTGACTACCTGCAGTATTGTCTCTCCTTCTCCCTTTAATCCATCCAAAGGTTGTCTGTAAAAGATCGCTTTTAGCGAAAAGTCCGCCCATTGTGTCACCCTATGTAAAATGTCTACATTTATATCTGTATTTTTTATGGTGTACATAATAAAGAATATTCTATTCTATTCTATGTAGATACGTAGGTATGTAGGAAGGTAGGGTAGGTAGGTAGGTAGGTAGGTAGGTAGGTAGGTGGGTAAGGTAGGGTAGGTTTGTAGGGTAGGTAGGTGCGCTGTAGATAGTGCTACCCGTGCAAAGCCGGGGCGGGCAGCTAGTAATATATATATTTATATATCTTACTGTTCTACTTTCTACTTTCTACTATTCTATTATACTAATATTATAAATGTGAATGTTTGTATGTTTGGATGTTTGTTACTCAATCACGCAATAACGGCTGAACGGATTGAAATGAAATTTGGCACACAGATAGTTTACAACCTGGATTAACATATAGGATACTTTTTATCCCGGTAGCTTTCCCGTGGGATAATTTCGCTAACCACGCGAGTGGAGCCGCTGGCAAAAGCTAGTTGTAAATAAAGCCCTACTTATAAAAGATTTCCTCCAGAAGAGGACTGGCATAAAAAACATAAAACAACTTATATTTTTCAATCTTGTAAACACGAGATACACGAGAATGTAAAGCTTATTAAGTCTTGGTGAGGCATTTGCAACCTAACCATTGCTGTGTTCCGATTTAAAAAGTATAGGTACCGGGGAAGCTTATAATTAATTGCTAAACTTGAACCCTTGTCAAATGATTGACTGCGCAAGGGATGGAATCCATATGACTTGACAATTTTGCTGATAACATTAGTTTATTATTATAATTCACCAGCTTTTGCCCGCGACTTCGTTCGCGTGAAATTTCAGCCCCCGACCCACCGCGTCGTATCCCATCGCCCGCCCACGCTTTTACTACGTTGTAGCGTACTTTCTGACTTTTTTTCTTTTTGCTCGGCTCGTAAGGGTCGTAGCGTAATGTTACATGCAAAGAGATTTTTTCAAATGCGCCTGTTAGTTCCGGAGATAGCCCCTCCATACAAAGAAACAAACAAACAAACAAAGGAATTTTACATGTTTATAATATTAGTATAGATAATATAGACAAGATTCGTTGTTTTATCACATAATAACACTCCTTGACACACCGTAGTTTTTGATCTCATACTAAATTTGAATTTAAATATAAAATTTGGTCTTTCTTAAGGACTACCTTAAGAAAGACCAAATTTTAGAGAAAAAATACGGACTTCAAATCATTTACCTATAACCCTAAGGAATGAAGTACAATCGCAACATGAATATGTTTCTTGATTACTTAAGTTGAAGATGTCAATGACATAACCACACCTTTTTTGTTCACATGAAACTTTGATTATTAGAGGTCGCACATTGCTAACCGTATTACATAGGGCTTAGATAAAGTAATATCCTACCGGCGATAACAATGATGGAAAAAAACATAAGCTACCTCATGTCAATCCTTTTGAAAGTCTTTGTAGAAATACGAATCGCTTTGACCTTTGTACCTTTTGAATTACACCACTCTTTAATTTTACTTTTACCAATCGGTAAATTATAGGAACCGACCAAACTAAATTTAACTTTACCCGATTTCAAACTCCCTCCACATTCAAGATAAATACGAAAAGTTTATAATCAAGTGTTGTACCGTTTCTCAATTCGATAAAAAAATATAATTTATGTCTGTAGTCGCAGCTGTTTCAGAAACGGCGCAAAAACTAGATACAAAGTGAATTTTAAGTAGATTTTCATTGTGTGTGTGTGTGTTAAGTTAGATTTACGGTGTAAATGTATAGCACGGTTGGTGCAGTTGTTGGAGGGGCTTGTGGGTAAATAATGATAGCTACACGTGTCGATGAGAGATAAAGCTACGCTTGCCGCGGTCGGTTCGTGGATAGGCGATCTTCCATTACATATCGCGACCTCTTAAAGCCTCGGAAAGCACTTTAAGCCGTTGGTCCCGGCTTCCAAAATTCTGACAACTAGTCTTACCAAGAGGTATCGTGTTACCCAGTAACTGGGTTGTGGATGTCAGATAGGCAGTCGCTCCATGTAAAGTACTGGTATACAGCTGCAGCTGGTAAGACTGGAACTCGACCCCAACATCGTTGGGAAAACGCGAGACAGATTGATTTTTGGTTGGTGCAGTTGGTAGGTGATTGGTTTACGTGTATAAAGTGATGGGTTCGAGTCCCATTTGGGAAACATTTCAGCCTACAGTTGTTCGATAGTTGATATACGGGGTGTCAGGGACATCGACGCGAAGCCGGTTATCATGGATTCAGTACATGATTTTGAACCCCCGTGAGTTGAATTTTTTCGTCGGTTATTAAAAAAAAACACAGCTGCTCAATACATTTTAACCAGGTAGGTATTGCACTTTTGTATGAAACAGCAGATTTTTTTTAAAATAACCGACGAAAAATTTCAACGCAGGGGGGTTCAGAATCATGTACTGAATCCATGGTAGCCTGCTTCGCGTCGATGTCATGCCACCCTGTATACACATAGTTTTCGATGTCCGGAATATAATTGTTAGACTTAGTCTACGAAAGTTTATGAAAATGTCTTAGTGAATAGGATGTACTACAATTAAATGAAAGAACATTTAAAACTCATATTAAAAGTACACTTTGTAAATAAGCTTAATACAGATTAGAGGATTATATCCAAGATAAGAATGCTTGGAAACATGCTAGTCCTGCTCCATAGGATAATCTAGAATCTAGACAAAATCAAACTGGTTGCTAATTTAAGTTGTATAAATTATATTTTTTTATTATATGACATTGATTTTACATTCTTTGATTACCTCCTCACACACTAGTTTATTAATTGTATTTTTTTTTTAATCGTCTAATCTTACAATGTTTGTAAATATGTGAGAACCATGTATCTATCACATAAGTAATTAATTTATCCGTCGTTGCTTCATTTTTAATTATTTTTACCTATTATGGTATAGGATTTTTTTTTAGGTGCATCGTGTTCACATATAATTATATAACTAATGCTTGGAAACATGCTGGTCCAGCTCCATAGGATAATCTAGAATCTAGACAAAATCAAACTGGTTGCTAATTTAAGTTATATAAATTATTATATTTTATTACATGACATTGATTTTACATTTTGTGATTACTTCCTCACACACTGACTATTATTGTAATTTTTTTGGAAAATCGTTTACTTTTACAATGTTTGTAAATATGTGAGAACCATGTATCTATCACATAAGTAATTAGTTTTTGTTGTTTTTTTTTTTTTTTTACCTGTTGTGGTATAGTAATTTGTTATTTTTTTTAGATGCATCGTCTTCACATATAATTATTTATTTATTTATTATACAACTAATGTACCTACATATGCAAAATATTGTAAAACATTTTAAAAGAGTAACGGTGGAGTTTCTTGCCTATACTTCTCCTTATGAAAACCACCTTTTGGAAGGGGTGACTAGAATCAATATTTTTTTTTGTAAATTTAAAACGTTCAAAAGTGCCTTACAAGGGTCTATTTGAAATAAAAGATTTGACTTTGATTTTGACGTCCGCGATAATATCGCCACGTTAATTCATTAATTAATTATTTTTAAAAGAGTAACCGTGGAGTTTCTTGCCTCTCTTCTTGGCTCTTCTCCATAGGAATCGACCAAATGGAACTGTGCACATAGCTTCTGACGATTTATGAGTGGCCATGAAGGTTTAACTAAAATAAAAATAAATAATCTGTCTCTCTGTCTGTGCGTCTACCTTAGCCAATTTAAATTAATATTCATTTATATGTCAATAAAACCATCAGGTATAAAACTGAATAAAAAAATCACAAAAGATTAAATGAAACAGACTCTTATAAACCTATGAGTATTAATACCTTAAGTACACGATAATCACGATAATACCATTGTAATGCTATTTTTCCACACAATTATAGCTGTTTCTTCCTATAGAAATCTGTGAATTTAAGCGCTATGAAACGCAATCAGTCTGTTAATTAGTTTGTGTTTTTTTTTTGCGCCACCATATTGTGATATAGAAAATTTATTAATTAACAAACAGTTGCGTGTCTTTCATTTAATTGAGTCTCTCAATTTCTCATTAATTGAGAATTCTATTTTTGTTGATTGTCCATTATTGGATTCTGGAAGAAACCGGTTAAGTGCGAGTCGGACTCGTGTACTATGGGTTCCGTAGCACCAACAGTTTTAGTTTTCCTTATTTTGCTTGATAGGAGGCTATGGTAACACAATGATATTTTTCGAAAATTTCAACGGGTTTTCTATTAAAATCATACATTCGAATCTCAAAATTTTGGTTACAAACATACAGTCCTGTGCCAAACAACAGATTGACGGACTGACAGACAGATATTAGGCATATTCCTATAATGGTTAAAATACATACATACATTGATACATAACTTTAGGGGGCGCAGTTAGTTATATTTAAACAGAAAACTTTCAACACGGTGGCCGCGACCTCGTACACGCTCAAGTGACTCGCGTCTTACGACACTCACTGCGGAGAAAACAAATGCCACGAGTTGTTTAGAGCATACCAAGATTCATCGCGACGCAACTTGCGGAGCGACGGACGGAATAAAGTGAAGCGCGCACGTATCGCTTGACGCAAGTCGCATGGCTCGAGACCATTAACGGGGCTTTATGCTTAATAATAATAGGGTCTCGCATACCCTCAGAGTACGGAACCGTAAAAACAGTCCACTACCCTCTCCAGCTTGTCACACTCTGCCAAACACATGCATCTAAACTGTAGGTGCAGACAAAATCTCCGGAATTGGATTCGTTCCAGGGTTTTAATTAATTCCACACTAGGCTTGCGATGAGCTATGAACGAAAACTTTAATTGGAGGAGCGTTCGTAATTTGTTGCGAATGAAGTGGGGAGCCGTTGTGTGGTACCTAATGAAAAAATATTTAAGGGCTTTTGCCTGATCTTGACTAATTTCATTTCAACATATTTTGTCTACTTTTATGTAATCTAATCTAATTTTAATTTTATGATTGTATGTGTAATCTATATATATAAAAGAAAGTCGTGTTAGTTACACTATTTATAACTCAAGAACGGCTGAACCGATTTGGCTGAAAATTGGTGGGAGGTAGCTTAGAAGCAGGAGTCAGATAGTTTTTAGTAGGGTAGCTAGGGTAGGTAGGGTAGGTAGGGTAGGTAGGGTAGGTAGGGTAGGTAGGGTAGGTAGGGTAGGTAGGGTAGGTAGGGTAGGTAGGGTAGGTAGGGTAGGTAGGGTAGGTAGATAAGTACTTAGTGCTACCCGAGCGAAGCCGGGGCGGGCAGCTAGTTACTAATAGATATTGACCTATAACTTGTATGTGTGGTGCAAACTGTTAGTATAAGTTGTTTTTTTTTTTTTTAAATGAGTTGCATTTTTGTGGAAATCGGAAGTTTTTGAAGAAGTTTATCGAGCGTATAAAATGTATTAGAATTTGAATGTGTTCCGAATGTATGTATAAGCTAAAGAGTTTCTACCCTTGGGGCAATTGGGTAAAAATACAACGCACTGTGTTTTTCAAAGAATGTTTCTTCATTCGCCATTTATTTACGTGTAATATCAAAGTCAGAGCATTTATTTAAATTAATCAATTTAGGTACTGGTACTTTTGTTTGAATAGTAAGAATTATTTAGTTAGTCATAAAGTACAAGAAATTCAATGGACACTGAAATCATGTTTAAAAATTTATATAAAGCTAAAGAAAATGAACTTATTGTGGAATAACCGTTCATGTCCTGCAGATGATTAAAAATATTGCATTAAAATAATGATCAAAGGCATTTCATGCGAAATTGCCAATCGCTAGATTTACACTTAAATGATGAATGCAATAAAATTTCCTCCAATACTCACTTAAATGAACCAAACATTCGCATAAGCGATCATTACTCTTTCCAAAGCTTACTGCAAACATAAAATTGAAGGTTGAGATAAAATTTGTGGCATTTTTGTTGGTATCGAAAAAAAAATTGATGAATTTTATCTAGAAAGAAATATTCGAGAGTTTTTTAATTATGAAATCTTTGGACAGGCAAATCCATGTAGGTAGATAAATATTCGACTGTATACCATGCTTCTGTGCGAGTTCAGTACATACAGGGTCCGTAACTTAACTTCGAGAGTCATATGTTCGATTAATGGAAAGTCGACTGAACGATTGTTCGAATGGAATTTTTTGTCACATATTATTTCATACATAATCGAGGAAATCAAACCCTTTTAAGATATCGTACGTACTTCCCGTAGATTTAGAAACATGGAATTTGGTGAAAAAAAGATAATAAAGCACAAATGAAGGGAAAATTGTTTATTATAAAAGAAACCATTTACGTTACGATTTTCACACAAAATTAAGGTAATCAAAAACCTTTTCGGTAGATTAGGGTTCTTAAACGCCCTGAGAACTCCACTAATAATCCAAACATAAAATAATCACTAAACATCAAATACAAAGATTTAAACGTTTTATTTCTTAAAGTGGCAAATGTAAGCCATCGAGCTCATGAAGTCAAGCCTGTCCACAATCTGAACCGAAAAGGTTTTTGATTACCTTAATTTTGTACTGATTACTAATTTTGAAATGAATAAATGATATGTGACGGAATTTCGGTCAATGGTTTTACTTTGTTATTTACCCATTTTTGGGTTTTCTATTTATTATATTAAAATGTAGTAACGTAATTAATTAACAACTACACAACTATACCATTTACTTTTTTAAATTTTGTGTTATGTTGATTTGTGTAAATATAACTCATAAAAAAATCTGTGAGTGTCGAAATCGCCAGTAGCCAGTTTCCATACACAGAACACGAATCATATTGAATCTAACCTTTATTCTAAGCTTACAACAATAACAACAACAATGCGCTAAAATTTCCACTCCAAAAACGAGCTCACACAAACCAACATTCGCACAAGCGATCATTACTCCTTCCAAAGCTTACTACAAACGTTTCCACGTCTTAACTCAAGTTACTAATTCTTCGAGCTACGTCGACGACTTAAATGGCCAAGCGGATTTAGTTGTTCGAGATTTTATCGTGTCAGAAGTGAGGATTTTTGCTCAGATTTGTGATATTATTTTCTTTGTGTAGCTTTGTTTAGTGATCGTTGGTGATTTGATGATTTTATTAAACTATTTTGAATATATTATTTGTTTCTTTTGGAATCAAATAAACTTTAAATTAAACTGGGTATAATAAGACACTAATTAGTGTCCTGCAGCCTTAAATAGTCCCACTACAGGGCAAAACCTACTTCTTATAACGAGAAGGTACATCGCATGCTCACTTTTTTTGTTTTTTCGCGATTTCAGTTTGTTAAATCAAGTCAACCCAATCTTGTCAATCAATCTGCTTTGCCTTTTCCCACCCAGGTTGGGGCGGCTTTTGGTCTAACCGGATGCAATTGAATACCAGTATTTTACATGGAGCGACTGCCTATCTGATCTCTACAACCTAGTAACAGGGCAATACGATACCTCTTGGTAACACTGGTCGTCAAACTGGTTTCAATCCAATCTTGTTTTCAATTCATTGTAAATCAATTCTTTGTAAATAGGAATGTTGACTAGGGAAAAAAAAACGATTTAGTCCGTCATTCTGATAATAAAAAAAATGTTGACGCGTATTTTTTTGCTTTATCTAATTAACACAAAATGGTTTAGATAAAACGCATTAAAGTTGGGGAGTGGGGGCTCGCTACGTCACAAGTCAGTATAAAATCTACCGGGCAGTGACGTCATGCTACATTTTAACGCATTGCCTACTCAATGTATTGTCCTATTTTGGTGACGTAAAATAAGAACAAATACGTATCCAATATTTTTTATAATCTACCACGGACGATTGATGACGGACAATTTTTTTTATTATCAACATCCCTATCCCCTATTGTCATGTCAAAAATTAACTTATCGAATCAGATGTAGTGACTTTCTTCTCAACTGAGATCCCCAAACTGTTGAGATATTCTATTTCTATTACGGGAACTAACAAGCTTTTCTCTTATTTAAATTTCCAAAATTAATCACTATAGTTCCAAAAACGCCCAGATCTCGATACAACAATAACAGCTGGACAACAAAATATAACAACCGCGATAGCAATTTATTCTAAAATCCTCTTTCATCCAATTATAAGTTTCGTTCAAACTCTCGACTTGGTCGTTAAACTGATTTGTCGGTCGTACGGTACTAGTTGAGGTTTCGTTCGGTTAAATGCGCAATAACAAGCAATAGTTGCACTGTAAGTTGTTTGGAGTACCAACATCATATGAATGTATAGGGTCCCCGAAACGATCAATTGCAATTGTCAATTTTTACGTGATTGTTGCACATTGATGCGCAAATTGATCGTCTACCAAATGCAATTGAAGTAATTGACAATATTACTACAATATAAATTGATGGTAATTGATCAATTGCGATTGGTCGTTTCGGGGAACCCTAAGGACCACCAGTTTTGTCGTTCTGCTTCATAATATAATTTCGGCCTGTAGCTATACCAATCAATTGACAAACTCAGCTATGAGCAACTTGAGACAGACCTATGTACAACAGTAGACTACTTGTTGTACACCCAGTGTGTCACTCTATGTCAAATTCCTACATTTATAACTATTACAACAAATTTGTATTAAATTAAATTCTTAATTTTAATATAACATAACATCACGCCTGTATTCCCCAAAGGGAAAGGCAGAGGTGTGCCAATAGTACACCCACATTTCGCCAGTTATGTTTAAGTCCCATGTAATAGGAGGCGAACCTATTATTTCCCATTGTTACATTGAATTCAATTTACTATTTACTCATCGAGTATTTCAGGACCAAGCGGTTGGTCGACTCTTCACGTGACCCTGGGCTGGCCAATTTTTAGGTCAAAGGACCATTGCCATTCGACGTGGCAAAGGTGCCACCTTTTGGGCATTTTTCCCACTGACAGCGATGCGGACGATTTTTTTATGCCCATTGAACTCTTCCCTTAATTTTTTGGATTTACGTTTACATACAAACATAGTATATATATTTTAGTGTTAGAAATATTAAACGATACGACTTCTCCATGCGAAAACTACCTTTTGGAAGGGACTAGAATCAATTGTATTTTTTGTAAATTTTTGACGTTCAAAAGTGCCATTTATGTGCCTAATTGAAATAAATTATTAAACAAAGACTTTAATTTGAATTCAATGTATTTGTGATTGATAATGGTGTACTTACTAAAGATAATTCTATTCTATTCTTCATCGTCCACTGTTGTATGTAGGTATGGTAGAAGAACCGAGACCTGTTTTTGAGGGATAGGCAGTGACATTTGTCAGCCCAAAATTGTTTTATTATTTATTTTTATAATAAATTTCAAAAAAATTGTACTTTAACACCATTTTAAGACACATAATTAAGTAATTTTCTAGATCCAATTATTAGAGGTATATTAAAAAAATTAATGAGCATTGCAAATATAACACGATTACAACAAAAAAAAAAGATATGACGACATGAAGAAAAACATAATTATCTCCATTACCTACTTAAAACAAATAGGGTAAACAAAAAAAATATGACTCCCCCTATCCCTAAGAAAATTGTGTCGGTTCCTCTACCAAACATCCTGAATACACAAGTGTCTCAAATAGCACCACAGCAGTTGTTTACCGCATCCAGTCAGACCCAGCTGCCCTTTTAAGGTCGTCTGTTCTCTGATGAGCTGAAGAAAGTTTCTTAGTTGTAGCTACGTTATCCGATAAAAGATACTACTTATTCTGCTATAATAGGGATGGTGCCTGGGTAAAAAAAAAAAACGGCCAAGTGCGTGTCGGACCACGCACAATGAAGGGTTCCGTAGTTGGGATGAATTTGTCCCAAGAACAAACTTAACATTGTAGTTGAAAAACATGTTCTCCCATACGGAATGTATGGGAGAACGTTGGTTGATTATTACTCGTTAACCTGTACAGCCGACTTAGTTCTGATAGTTTTCCTTTTAATTTCATTATACTACTGCTGTGATTTTTTTCACAAATCCAAGTACAACCATTTAGCTGGTAGGGGGGGGGCTCTTGACTCTAACAAAAAAAATCAGTTAAAAGCTTAATATTTCGCAAAAAATCCCTGAATCCAAAAATGGTTTCCACAAACTCACAATATTTTTAAACGCCCTTTCTAACAATACCCCACAACATGGGGTAGATGAGAAAAAGAAAACATCCCCACTTTACGTGTAGCGGAGGTACACTAAAAATTTTTTTTTTCTTGATTTTATTTTACCACTTTGTCGGCATGATTAATATGCATACATATGCCAAATTACAGCTTTCTACCACTAACCGTCTCTGAACTAAGCCGCGGACAGACAGACGGACAGACAGACAGATGGACATGGCGAAACTATAAGGGTTCCTTGTTTACTACGGATCCCTAAAAATCTGATACCGTCAGTCAAATAATAAAAAAAATATTAGACACATATTTTTTTGCTTTATCATATTATTAAAAAATTACTAAGATAAAACGCATTTTAAGTTGGGGAGTGGGGGTCGCCATGTCACTAGTATCTATAAAATCTATATACTCGTGACGTCATGGCACATTTAAGATTACGTAAAAAAAGAAATACGTCTCCAATATTTTTTTATAATCTCAATGACGGACTAAAAAAAATTTTTTGTCATCATCCCTATTACTCAAGCAGAGAAGGAACGAGCATCAGTATGAGTGTGTGTTTAGTGGTAGGATCTCGGAATAATGACTAGCAGATTAGAATTAAATCTGCAAACCATAGCACAAACACTGCGCTAACCCCCGTATTCGGGTACTATAGAGGTATGGAGAACAGGGTGTAAAGTTCACTCATTCTCTTTAGAAAAGGGAGGATCCTCCGACCAGACGGATGTCGTGTCTGGCGGGCAACTGCCCGAAATTTGGTGTCGGGTAGAATTATAAATGTCGTTCGCGCGGTAAACTCTAATTGCGCGATGCAGGATTTTTGTGACGTCAGGTCTTTGATGAGTAGTTCGTGTGTGGCGGTGTAATCACTATATGCCAATTACAGACCAAAATTAAGAAGAAAATAATGAAAAGATATACTGACGAGGAATATAAAAAAGCTACTTGCAAAGTGCCAAAAAAATCCAACTATCTCCTAAACCACACAAGTCAGCTACGTAAAAAAAATCTTGAAAACAGTTTTATAAGTGTTTTTTATGCGCTATTAAATACACTTTTTTTTTTTTTTTTACTTCAAGAACCTATCTTGCGTGGTTACGGAAAAATTTAATGAAAATTTAGTGGCTTTTTTATATAGCTCGTTAGTGTCGTTTCCCCTGAATCTTACGGACATTATATTTTGTAACTACGAAGATATAGATAAACATAATTTTATTTTGCAATTATGGGTAACAGCAAATTATGACAAAAAAATATAAAAATTCAGCCATATTTTACCACGTAGGCATGCAAAGGTTTTAAAACATCCAACTTACTCGTATAACTAAATAATTCAATACAATTCTAAAATATTACACAATGAACTAAGTATAAAAAATATTACGAGTATATATACACTAGCTTAAAAATTATTTCTCAATTAGGAACTCCTTAATATTGTAATGCTTTCGTCACTAAAAAGCTTCGGAGTCTCTTTTTAAATAATGATAATGGAAGCTCTTTCCATGTCTTTGGCAATTTGTTATAAATGACCGGAGCCTTGCAGTAAACATTTTTGCACGTAAGTGCTGTCTTGGCCAGACATAGCACACTATTATCGCATCTATTGCGGGGTACTACATCTGATAGACGTCTAAAACGACTCGGATTTGTCTTTACAAACACAGCTACTTCTATTAGGTACAGACAAGGTAATGTTAATATTTTGTCATTTTTAAAGTACGGTTCACAACTGTCACTGGGTTTAAGTTTAAACATTGCTCGAATGCATCTTTTTTGTACCTTAAAGGCGGTCTCTCTTTCCGCAGAGTTTCCCCAAAATATGATCCCATACCGTAAATGTGATTCTACTATCCCATAATAAGCAGTAAGAAGGGCATCCAAGCTTATTATAGGTGATAATGTGTGTAGAGCGTATGCAGACTTACTCGTTTTCTTACATAATGTATCAACATGTGATTTCCAATTTAGTTTTTCATCTATTTCGAGACCCAAGAATTTTGTAGTTTCAATTTCTTCTATGGTATCATTATTATGGTGTATATTTAAGTGAATACTAGACACGAAATGACCCAATTTCATTTATTACAGCTAAAGAGTTAGAACTTGAACCAGCAGAATACTATAATTGACCGAGACAGTGGTCAATTTCCAGTTCCCGTTTCGAACAACTCCAGTTTGTGCTTATTTCATTTCTCGTCTTATTGGCAGTCCAATTTGCTTGTAAAAGGGAGGATAGGATAGAGGATAGGAGTTGCGACTTTATTGCACATTTAATTATGCTACCAAAACTTTGTGAACTGTCTATCCTATCGTGTCGCCTGTCGGTTTTGTTAAATAAGCTCCTGGTGCAATTATTCAATATATTATAAAAAGTTAAAAATCCATCCGTTTCATCATCATAATAATTATCCTATAATATTCCCACTGCTGGGACACAGGCCACCTCTCTGTGAGAGGGATTGGGCTGTAATCTATTATGCGGGCCCAGTGCGGGTTGTTAGATGTCACATGGCTTCGAATTTTTGTTTCTAGTACATGCCGGTTTCTCACGATGTTTTTCTTCACCGTTTTGAGTTTTTTTTTTTTTTGAGGGTGGCAAATTATAAAATAACTTCTCCCGCTTTGGGCGGAGCGGGAGGGTGTGTCAGACTTTTCCTGACTAATACACACCCGTGTTCCTTCCGTTGCCTGTGTGTCGCGGCCGCGATATCCCTTTCGAACAAACCCGCAACCCCATGCCTGGGTTCGAAATCAGGACCTACAACGCGTAAGTTGGGGCCGTTACCACTAGGCAACCACTGTTCTACTTACCTAACCCACGTATTTAATATGCATACATATTTATACTGTGCCTTACCTTTCTTATAACGTCGACGGTCTACTAGGAAACGGATACATAGAAAATAAAATACAATAGACGATGTATATTTAGTAACCTGAGACATAAAGAACCCTGTAAGAAATCGACACGTGTTTCACATCTCAGCGAGTCAACCTCAGGATGATGATTGACTTGTTGCGAACCCGGACACGACGTGTTGCCACGCCAAGTGCCGAACGCAGTAGGAGCCATACCGCCCGACAAACCGATGACTCTTTAAGAATAGTAAAGCGGATTAGCGTGACGTTGCGGATTGATTTCCGCAACGTCACGCCTGGGTCAATTAACTACATAGAAAATCATAAATAATCCCGTACCATCGTATTAATCCGAACTCAGAAGATAAACCTCAATACACCCTGAATCGTGAAAGTCAATTACGGCCAATGGGTTATTATGATAGTAGTCTGACTAGTCGCAATGCAATGAATGGACGCTGCGCCCAGGAGATAAAAACTGGGCCATTGATGGGAATAGCTATGTTTTGTGCCGTGGATTCGCCCGCGTATTTTGATGAATCTTTATTTAGTTTTGCTATTGAAAAGGGATTTTATGTTTTGTGATGGTATTTTGTAGAACAATTGATATGGATTGCTGGATTGTTTTTGAAGTGAATTGAAAATAAAGGATTTCCGCTCAACTGTCGATTTGCCTTTAAAAGTCGATAAAAATAAAAATTCTATTGTGTCTCGTTAGTGATACGAGTAGTTTAACTCTTACAGCACTTGGGTTTGAAAATGTGCCCAAACAAAACTTAGTTCCTGAAAAATTATTTAAGGTTAGATCAATTAGATTTTATTGATTAGGAAGTCAAGGAACACCAATATTATAGTATAAGTATGGTCTTTGAAGCATAGCATAGATGATACTACAGTAAGTTAGAAACAAAGTAGAAAGAAAAAAAGTCGGGAGGTGTCGTGGGACACCCGGTTAGAACGAAGTTTCTTTTGCTGTATATTATGTATTAATACAGAGCCAGAGCCTGTATTATTACACACACTATAGTCATTTTAGACGCAGCATATACACAAATGGCGAGGGGCGCGGGTGAGGTGCGGGCGTGGCGACCGGGTGCCGTGGGCGTTGCGTTGACCATTTCATATTTCATACAAAATGCATAGGAACAACGTGGTGCGGAAGATACACACAACGTCCGCGCCACTCTGTCACCTCGCCCGCGCCACGCCTCTTGTGTATGTTCCGCGCCACGTTGTTCCTATGCATTTTGTATGAAATATGAAACGGGCGGCGCAACACCCGCGCCATCCGGTCGCCGCGCCCGAAACGAGCCCGCGCCACTCGTCACTTGTGTATATCCCGCGATTTAGACTCTTGAAATTGTTTTTTTTTTGGGCATAACGCTTTTTCGTTACGTGACGATTTCTGCTAGTTTACTCCTACCGCAAGCCGCGTTAAAGAACTTCGTTCCAATACATTTATTTAGCACTAATTAAAAAAAGACACACAGGCACTTCAGTTATTTCAATCCTGAATGAACCTATCACAGGTTTTTCATAAACCTAGATCAGGCAGGTCTACATTACAGTTAGAATTTAATTTTCCTCGATTGTAATTAATCTATATCATAATTTTACTTTATACTTATACTTGAATACATTTTTATTATTATTTATTAGTATTTTTTTTAAATATATTTTATTATTATTATTATCCACGGTCTAAGACTGGAAAATTAAACTGTTGGTACCTAATTATACTGGCTTAGCCTCGCAGATCAATAAAATTGGTCTATAAGGTATATTTATAACCACAATCTTTTTATTTTATTTGTCCTTAAAGTAGGTGCTTCCATCACTGCCGCTAAGATGAACGATCGTACTTCTAACATTATTTTCGCTCAACTTTCCAACTTTTACCACGGAGGGTACATTATTAGGTGAAAACTATAGGGATCATTCCCAAGTGACCTACCCTTGACCGGGCTCTGCGGGAGATCATTGTCTTACGGAATTATATTACAAACTTATACTTGAAACTAACGCCCGGTTTCACTAAGGTCAAGTTTAGCGACATCTAGTTAGGTAATAACTATCTAACGTAAGAAAAGCCTTTAGCAGCCACTCTTTTGAATAAATAAATAATAAAATAATTTTATTTCGGACAACTAAAAGATCTATAAATTGTTTGCACTTAAAATACTATTGTAACTTAAACTAAAGACGAATTCATGAGAAGACCACCCAACAACTAGACACAACGAGAAATGGAAACTGTGGTATAAGCCTTCGCACAAATTGCCTTATTATGGCGCTTATATCTGCCACCACAGCCTTCAGGATGCTATTGTGACTTCCTCTTATTCTACTCAGGAGTGAGCCCATTTGTTTGCGGATGATGGCATTAAATCCATCCGTATAGGTTACCGTGAACATTTCTGACGCACTACAAAAACGTAGACGCAACAGCATCCTAAAAACATTAGTACATCTAGTGACCTTTTCGTGTAGTTGACCCAAGGATTACCGGTGTAAAAACTCTGACAGTAAGCTTTAAGAAACGTCATCTTTAGCTGGTCTGTACACCGAGTAAATCTTCGTGTCAACATATTACTTTTAAGATCTTATTGTACATCATTCTACACGTGCAGCCTGTGGGCCGACTTTACTCAAAAGTCTTACAGTGCCCTGCGAGTCCAATTTAATAATGCGTTTAGGGTTCGGATGGGGGTGCGGTGATTCTGTAGTGCATCAGGGATGTTTGCTGAACATCGCGTAGACTGCTTTCACGCTACGATGCGTAAAAGGTGCGCAACCCTGGAGCGTAGAGTACGTGGCAGCGCCAACAGCATCCTTAGCATGATCGCTAGTCGGCTGGACTGTAGTTATATCAGTCATTGCTGCGTCGTTTGCCATGGAATGGCGCAGTAGTGATTGTAGAGTTTACTTCCTTTTATATGTTTTGTTGTGGATAGTTTTAAATATTACTAACACTAGTCTATAAGAACATTGTTGCTAGCAAAATGGATACCATGGTCTGAAATAAAGTATTTTATTTATTTATTACCCTCGTTTTTTACCATTCGACTCTCAGTAGGTCACTCGTAAGCTTCGAAATCTACAATTTTGACGTTTGCTGATGGTTTTTTTTAAGCCAAGTTCAGCCAGTAAATTTTGTTAGAAACCTGTTGCTTGGCAAACTGCAAGAGTTGTCTAAAAAAAAAGCATTACGCATCGGCGAATCAGTGTCGCAAGCTTAGTGATCGCCTAGTGTCTGTTGATTTTTTTGATGTGTAACATGTTTCCTCTCGCTTTCCTGTAATCTGTGGGAGTGATTTCGTGAAAAGGGACGGAAGTGTGTAACAGGAAGCCGGAGAAGCGCGTGCTATTTGATTTGACCAATGACCGCGCGCGGTGCTAGAGTTGGTGCAGTACCAAACTCTCGGAAAATGAGTTGGTACTGTCATCCAAATGATGTTACACATCATATGCGACTACTGTATGGTTCGCTTGGTTTTTTTTGATCGGAAAAGAATAATCTCTAAGGCCAAGATCCACCGACAACGTACCAGCACAGCTCGGCCGATGACGAATGTGTAAAGCTTCCCGATTCGGGTCTATTTTCTATGAATATCCCACACACTGTCCATTCATTGCACTGTAAACTGTACACAACCGTCCGGTTCATTGCGAGTAAATGAAAAGCTAGTGTATTATTTGGACCATGTCGTTTTTAAATAGTAACGAGCCCGATACATTGATTTATTTTTAGTCTGTTTGTTGCCTGGTGATAAATTTTGTTCGCGTTCTAGTGTTTTTACTAGTATATGGTTTATTGTTTTCAATTGTTTTTTTTTATCGTTGCTTTGGATTTAGTGCCTACATGTGTTGTCCAGGTAATTAGAAGCCCAAAAAAAAATCACCCAAGTGCGTGTCGGTCTACGCACAATGAAGGGTTCCGTAGTTTGGATGAATTTATCCCAAATACGAAGTTATCATTGTAGTTAAAAAACATGTTCTCCCATACATTCCAACTGCAAATGTAAGTTTGTACGCATATATATATATATATTTACCATGTTATTTTAAGACCATAGACTTCTTATAGGTTTACCTGTAATATATGAGTAAAGGACCATTCTTTGTATTATTTTCAAAATTTTTGGCTCATTAGTTACGGAGATAAGGGGAAATTTTTATCTATTTTCTTAAATATCTTTCAATTTGTTTATTTTAAAATGATCAAAAAAAATATTTCAGATGCTCGCAATAAGCCCTTTCATTTAATATGGCACACGATACAGTCACCAAAACTTTTTTTTTAATTTTCATGTTAGCCCCCAAAAATGATTTTTGGGCATATTCAAAAATCATTTAAAATTCAGACAGACACACGATTAATCCTTTATGGGTTCCGTTTTTTTGCTTTTGAGACAAAACCCTAAAAAGTGTTACCCAGTTACTGTCTTGTGGAGGCCAGATAGACAGTCGCACCATGTAAAATATTGGTATTCAGCAGCATCCGGTTAGACTGGAAGCTGACATAGTTGGGAAAAGGCTAGGCACATTGATTTTGAAGACATTAAAGAACTCTATAAAATGACATTGTAATAATTTAGTCAAACCTCTTTGCTACAAGGCCTTGCCTTTTACATGATGGTGTTTTTAATATCTGTATTTTACAATAGCCTTGGAGTCTTCAAGTCTTGAAAGAATAGGCTTCTAGCAAGCACGTACCATCGTTCACCATCAGGTTAGAATTATAGTGAGTAAATGCGAGCCTGAAGCTAATCCAGCATACTGCAGTGTATCGCGAGCTGACTGGACTGCTTGTAATGAAATGAAATGAAATGAAATGAAATGAAATGAAATGAAATGAAATTGTTTATTCTGTAAATAGGATATAGGAATCACTTTTACACGTCATATTAAAAATATATTAAATTTTGCTAGATGAGTTCGGCGTTTCCTATCCGACTACTCTGAGAAGAAAGGCCGAAACAAACTCAGAGGTCACAGTCTCTTTTAAAGTCCAGACATAATCTTGGTCAAGCCATATGAGGACCATGCAGATTCATGTCTGAAATGGTCTTTTGAGAAAAGAACCACACAGATTTGAGTGGACCTGTCCAGTCAGTGCAAGCATTTGTCAGTAATCGTGGAGCTCAACTCAGAACAAAAGGAGCTCAACTCGACGAACAATACCAAAGAAAGGACATTTGGGTAGGCCGCATAAACTACTCAAACTGCCAGACCATCATTAAAACTAACTGAGAGAGGATAAAAAAGGAGTAATGAGAAAAAAAAAATTAAATTAAAAAAAATATCCACATAGTCCTCACATTCACAATAGGTAATTAAAATAATATTATACTTTACAAAGTAATCATGTCATTTTGTTTTAATGTTTAAATAAAACTGGTATATTTTAATGATTTTACTAAATAATTCTAATGTCAAGTTTTATGGTTTTATCACAAGGTTTAGCAGAGCGAGCAGCTCAATCCCAAGCTTTTTTATCTTCTAAATAATCTGAAATTTTATAGTACCCTTTTTTACAAAGTTTGGTTTTAATACAAATTTTAAATCGTTTAATGGGTAAGTTTCGAATGTCAATGGGAAGTTTGTTGTAAAAGCGTATACATTGACCCATGAACGAGTTGCCTACTCTGTGGAGACGAGTGCGATGTACAGCAAGGTTGTGTTTATTCCTGGTATTTAAACTATGAATATCAGACATTTTCTTAAAATTTGATATATTTTTGTGTACATACATTAGGTTTTCAAAAATATATTGTGAGGCTAGAGTTAGAATATTTACTTCTTTGAATTTTCCTCGAAGGGAATCTCTCGGACCTAGGTTGTAAATGGCTCGAACAGCCCTTTTCTGTAGAACAAAGATAGTATTAATGTCCGCACAGGTTCCCCAGAGAAGAATCCCATATGACATAAGACTATGAAAATAACTAAAATAAACAATTCTGGCTGTATCTACGTCAGTTATCTGTCTAATTTTTTTAACAGCATAGGCGGCCGAACTAAGCTTTCCTGATAATTTTTCTATGTGTGGGCCCCATTGTAATTTACTATCAATAGTGATTCCAAGAAAAACTGTCGACTCAACAGGGTCCAGTTCTATTCCATTAACTTGAACATTGGTAGTTAGCTGCCTGACATTTGGCGTTGAAAATTTTATGAGTTTAGTCTTGTTTTCGTTCAGAAGAAGATTATTTACATTAAACCAATGCACAACTTTAGAGAGTGCATCGTTAATTTGTTCAAAGTTAACTAACTGACGTTTGATTTTAAAAATAAGGGAAGTGTCATCTGCGAATAATACGATCTTGTGATTATCCCTTATGTGGTAAGGTAAGTCATTTATATAAATTAAGAATAAGAAAGGACCTAGAATTGAACCCTGCGGAACGCCCATGGTGACTGCAGATCCTGCAGATCTCTTGCCATTAACATCGACCCTCTGAATTCTGTTGTTCAGATAAGAAGTCAGAAGGTCGAGAGCTTTGTTCCTCATACCATAGTGGTACAGTTTCTTGATGAGTGTATCATGATGTACGCAATCGAAGGCCTTGGACAAGTCGCAGAAAATGCCAAGAGCATCCTGCGACTCCTCCCAGGCCTCGAATATGCTCTTCAGTAATTCCACGCCCGCATCTGTAGTTGAACGACCCTTTGTAAAACCAAACTGTTTTAGATGTAATAAATGATGTGCATTGAAATGTTCTAACATTTGTTTCAAAATTAATTTCTCAAAAATTTTGCTTAATGTAGGTAATATCGAAATAGGCCGAAAATTCGTAGGATCAGTTGTGCTGCCAGACTTGAACAGTGGAATAACTTTACTAAGTTTCATCTGATCAGGAAATACACCAGACGCAACACAAGAGTTAAAAATAATTGCTAAAAAGGGTGCAATAACATCAATTATTGAAGATATGGTATGTACTGATAATCCCCAAAGGTCAGCAGTTTTTTTTACATCAAGATTTTTAAAAGATTCTATAATGTCTTTAGCAGAAGCAATTGAAAATTCAAAAAGTTTGTCAGATTCTGGTACACATTCTTTTAGTATTGAGTAAGCAGAAGTGGAGGACGACGATGACAGAGTTTTGGTTGTTAAAATGGGAATATTAGTGAAAAAAAATTCAAACTCAGTTGCCACCTCCACGTCTGCTTCAATATCTACATCATTGATTTTTAGATGGAAGTCACGATTCCGTACCGTCGTTCTTCCCGTTTCTGAATTAATAATATTCCAGGTTGTTTTTATTTTATTTCCAGAAGATATTATTTTATTTTTAATGTGTAAGGCTTTTGCTGAGGAACAGGCTCTTTTAAAAGTTTTAGAATATTTCTTAACAAATTCTTTAAAAGTTTCATCATGGTTATATGTTTTTTCATGATACAACTCAAATAACCTTTCCCTACTTTTGTAAATACCTGGTGTTGCCCAATCACTAAATATAACGCGGTCACAAACAGGCAATGTTTTTGAGGTGAAAACCTTCTTAAACTCACAATTGATGAGGTTAAATAGTGAAGTATAAGCTCGATCCGGGTTGTTGTGATAAGGCAAACCCGGTAGTTTTTCCATTAAACTATTTTTAAATTGTCCTAAGCGACTTTTATTTACAGGAACAAAACTCACAAGTTTTCTTTGAGCTCTGACTGTTTTCTGAGGGAAAGTGACTAACTGGCCACAGTGATCAGAGTCCAACTCATTTATAATTAAATGGCTAGAAGGTCTTAAGTTTGTAAAAATATTATCAATACAGGTAGCACTAGTGGCAGTTATTCTAGTCGGCTCAAAGAATGTATTGTACAAATTATATGACTTAAATAAAGTTATAAATTTATTTACTATAGCAGATTTTTCCAGTATGTTAATGTTGAAATCTCCACAGACAACAACTGTTTTATTACTGTTACAAGTCTTTAATAATACTTCTTCCATATATTTCTCAAACATATCATATGAAGCACATGGGGGCCTATACACACTTATTACAATGAACTGCTCAAGCTCAATGCAAGCTATTTCAATGACTCGCTCAACAGAGAGGCTCACAATATCCTTACGTTCTTTAAATTTCGTATTGTTACGAACAATTATTAGAGAGCCACCACGTATCATATTAACTCTGCTGAATGAGCTGGCAACCTGGTGGTTGTTAAAGCTGAACATGAACTGGTGGACTTTTAACCAATGTTCAGTTACACATAGGATATCAATATAACTACAGTTCATGAACAGCTCCAATTCTAATTCCTTACCTATAACACCCTGTATATTTTGATGAACTATTTTGAGGCTATTATTATTACATTTATTTAGGTTACTGCAATTTGATAGGTGTGATATTAAACCAGTATTTAAATTTTCTTCATTTATTAAGCAAGAGGTTTCCTCTATTGTCTTAATTTCTAATTTAAATGATATTCAATATCATTAGTTGATGCCAAATTATTGGCAGAATTATTCAGAATGTCTTTGCATTGCTCAAAAGAAGCAAGTTGTTTAGCCAAGTTTTTGGCTGAAATAGAAAAAAAATATGATAGCGACACAGCTATCTGTCTTTTGAAATAGTTAGAAAGATAGTACATAACAATATTATGTCTATCTCTTGTCAAATACAAATTATTAGCAACATAATTGTTGGTATCAACTAAATGAAATAAATTATTATTAAATGTCAAGTTATGCAAAGTCATATTTATTGAAAATCTTAAGTTGTTTTCTTCCTGTGGCAAACTGTTACTATATGGGAATGTAAACCACACAATTTTTCTTAAATTAAGATTACACAATGTACTATAGTATTGGAGCAGTTCTCCTTTGTTCACATTTCCCCTGTTACCCATAAAAATTAATAATAAAGTGTTCTGTTTAAAGTTACATTTAATAATTTCTTTCATAATATCAAATAAAGAACAACCAGGCATACAGTAATTTATTATGGAGTGTTTTTGGTTTGTGTATTTGTGTGAGAATCACTACTGCAAGCTTTCCACATCGGTGTTGACTTTGCAGCAGGGATTCTCATAACTATAGGGCAGTGTTAGGCTAAGTGTGTAGGTAAAGTTTACTAACATACCTAGTTGTTAAGAAATATTGTTACTAACATATTGAGTGCATTTTTACTTGTTAATTAAATATAAATAAATACTATAATAAAAAATCTTGACCTAGTATTTATGTTGTTAGTGACTAGTAAGCGGTTTTCTACAATATACCAGGAGCGTGCCCTCAGCTTTTCGGATGGTCTGAAAAGGCTTTTGATACTGGGCGGGGTGGAACGGAAACGCACTCACAGAGCACCGGCAAGGCGGTCAGATCAAGAAGGCTGTTGGAGGCGGCATTTACCGAGCGGGTCACACTGCAGAAGACCGCATAGCTTGGAGATGCGTCGTATGTGGTCCCGATTCTCAGTATTGACGGAACGACGAAAAGGAAGAAAAGAAGAACTAATATGAGGCCCTTTTGGCATTATTGTTTTCTTTTTTGGTGTTCTGTTGTTTTGCTGTAATGATAATAAACAGGGCTGGTAGCAAGACTGAATGCTCAAGAAAATCATTTATATTTAGGGACGTTGTGTGTTATATATACATTTGGCGGTATCTACATCGCCACATGCGAACTACCCATCACACTGACGTCACGCAAAATCCTGCATCGCGCAAGCAGAGTTTACCGTGCGATTAGCATATATAGCGTTATTGGTAATACCGGACACAACACTCGTCTGTTCGGAGGATCCTCCCTTTTCTAAAGAGGATGAATTAACTGTACACCCTGTTCCTCATACCTCTATATACAAACTATAGGCACCCATCCGAAAACTAGCCGCAACAAATGCAGCTTAACGTCTCAATCAATGACCCTAGTAATAATGTTTAGATACAAAATCGTCTAGTGCAACTATAGTGCAACTAGTATTTCTTTCTCCATAAAAATTTACAAAACCATCCTCCATTACACATAACAAAAGCAAAAACTGAAAGCAATCTCCCCTCATACGTAATAACTGCCTTCATAATAAGTAATTACATAACTAATGCTCTACTAACTATTATAAGATATATGGAAACTAATTTTCTCTCGGTAAACGAGATATCTTAATACTGACTAGTGAAGTTAATTTCTTCGGAAGGCATTGGACAAAGAATAAAATATATAGAAGCGACTTTAGATCTCAGCCGCTTGTGCCTACAGTTTTGGGGTGGGAATCTTCAACGATGTAAGTGCACGCGTGCGCGGCTGTTGTCAACGCATGTACGGCTGTAGTTGCCTCTGCTGTTGGCAACGTGGTGTATTTGACCACGTACTTAAATACACGAGCGGCAAGTTGTCGACGGCAGCCGTCGACGCGTCTACGGCTGATGCCGACTAGTGTCGACGGCTGCAATTGCTTTTGCCATTGGCAACGTGCCACTCGTGTATATGAGCACTAAGGAGTGTCATGCTCAATCATCGGCATTTTTTAATTAAATTAGCATAAGCATACTCAAACTAATGTTCCCAGTACTGGGACACAGTCTTCTACCCTGCAATGGGCCGTCCATATTTGTTTTCGAATAATTTGTTCTTGGACAATAATATAGGCCGGTTTCCTCACAATGATTCCTTTGACTGTATTGAAAGCAGTGGAAATGAAGGAATTGAAATTCGTGTTTCAAATATTGACAAGCCTGTAAGGGCTATAACGGTAGATCATTATTTCAAAGCAAAAATATATGCGAAGAAAAGAGCAGACAGAGAAATGAATTCTTTGACAGATCACACAACAGCAATTTCCCGTAATATAACCGTTTCATACGATATTACGGACACCTGTGATTTCAATTAACGGACAATTTAAATTATTGATGGTCAGTTTTCAAAGCAAACATTTTCGCTTCTACCCGTTTTATTATTCTATGCATCGGGGAAGGGCTCGTGTTAAAGGGAGCCATTCACTTTTATGTGATAGTTTTATTGTATGAGTGTTTTTGTGAAAGGAAATTGGAGGTAGTAATCCTCTTTATCTACCGTGCCTTTTCTCGGCTATGGCGTAGTTGGCCTTCGGTTTAACCAGATGGGACTGAAATTCTAAGGTATAACACAGTATAAATATGGACAGTACAGGAACAACGTAGTAAACGTTCCAAATGGCACACTCCCACAGACGCGCTCATTGACCAGACCCCAAGTGCTTGTCGTGGTGCTGTCAGTTGCGGGTGCCGTGTCGAGACGAGTGGCCGCGATCTTTTAAAAAATGGAGCGTAGGTAAATATTTCAACAAATCGGCCTAGTTTCCATACTTTCCATATTATTTTGTGGCAGTAAATAGCAAATTAAAGATGTTTTTATGAAAAAAAAGTTAATATTAAAGTCGATCAATCTTAGCGAGCTCTTGTTGGAATATATGTTGAAATTTATCATAATTCAGCAATAATGCAAATAAAGTAGATGATACTGCAATGCAACCCATGCATGAGCGATGCAAGGGCAGCAAGGGTTCCCCGAACAATGAATCGCATCGTATAAGTTGATCTTGTTCTAACCAAAGTGGAGAAGAATGGCGGAGTGGAAATAAGGAACAAAATATATCATCTCTCTCTTGAGTTCAAACCCAAGGCCTTTGACTTTTCAGATTCATGTGCGTATTGTATAATTATCACTTGTTTAAAAAACGGCGAAGGAAAACATCGTGAGGAAACCGGCATGCCTGAGAGATATTTCTCGACGGCATGTGAAGCCAAGTCAGAGGCCCACGGGCGGCATAAAAACTCTAACACCAGGTTAGTCACTAACCACACGAAAAAGAAAGATCAAGCGCACTTCATGTGATCTTTGCGTACCTACACTGTCATAAGGTTCATAATTATTATATTTTATTTACGCGCGCTCGCGACTCGCAAATACTATACCAAGATTATTTTTAAACCATGTTTTGTGGTATTATATAGAAAAGGCATTTCCTATGATCTATTTAGCCTTTACCATTCCAGTTAGTAACCTAATATGGACCAATCAGGAAAGTCTAGGAAACCAGATTTGAGATTGCTCTGATTATAGTCAAGATCAGACTACAATCAGAGCAATCTCCAATCTGGCTTCCTAATCTGTTAGTAGGACTTAATTGCATCCAATCAAATCAAACATAATTTGAACGTAATTTGGTAAGGCTAAGTAAATTGAACAATTGGAGAAGCCTATGTTCAGCGAGAGCAGTGGTCGCCCAGTCGTAACGACCCGATGCAGGTCGTAAATGCGAACCCAGTCAAACGCTTTACTTTGTGTAAATATTTTCATCACCACTGCTCTTAAAACGGTAAAGGAAAACATCGTGAGCAAACCGGCATGTCCTAGAATCAAAATTTCGAAGATATGTGACATCCACCAACCTGCACGGGCCAACGTAGTGGATCACAGCCCACTCCCTTTCACAGAGAGGAGGCCTGCTAATTATAGCCTATCGAGTGCGATAGTCTGATGATGAAGCAAGATGAAGTTCTGCTTTCGAAATAACGAGTAATTGTGGAAGAAGCATTGACTACCTCTATGACTGCCTCGTCAGTATTGAGCTTGTAACCGTGGCAGCTGACTGGAAGCTAGATTTAATGCTAGGGTCGGGCAAAGGGATATTAGATTTTGCATTTAAAATGGACCTTCTTCCTGCTGTCTTGTATGGATCAGAATGTTGGGCCACGAAAGGGATGAATGAAAGGCAATTGCATGCAGCTGAGATGAAAATGCTAAGAGGGATGTGTAGTGTTACGCGAATAAGAAATGAGTACATAAGAGGAAGTATGAAAATAGCACCGGTGACTGAAAAGTTGTGCGGAAATCGATTGTCATGGTATGGGCATTTGATGCGGAGGAATGAGGAAAATGTCGTGAGAAATGTTTTGAGTATGAATGTGGATGGCTATAAGAGTAGGTGAAGACCAAAGAAACGATGGATAGACTGTGTGGAAGATGATAAGGCTAGAAAGGGGGTGACTACCGAAATGACAACTAATAGAGAAGAATGGAAGAAAGGGACATGTTGCGCTGACCACAAATAAACTGGGATAAGGGCAGAAAAATGATGGATGGACTTTTTTAGTATCAGTCTGGTGTCTGTTCTTGAGTCCAGTTAATACTTTCACCCCGATTTTGACTTCTAACATATCTTACAGACATTCCATGAGACTTGAGAAATGAGATGAAACGTACAGTAACTACGCCACTCCCTACCTCTTTAAAGAATACATACATAATATTCTTCTTCTTTTCGTGTGGTTAGTGACTAACCTGGTGTCGAGTTTTAAAGCCGCCCATGGGCCTCTGACTTAGCTTCACATGCCGTCGAGAAATATCTCGCAGGCATGCCGGTTTCCTCACGATGTTTTCCATCACCGTTTTTGAAGCAAGTGATAATTGTACAATACGCGCATGAATCTGAAAAGTCTGAGGACTTGGCAATTTAACGGTCACACCACTAGGCTATCACTTCATAATGTTAAAACATATAGGTTTATAATATTAAAACACAATTAGTAATCACTTTTATAACACAAAAAAACCAACATTATTATTTTTATGGTCAACTCATATAGAATCATCCAGAGAAAACCCATTACCTACATAGTTCTCTCTCACATAACTTTTACCTATAACTTCAGTAACAGTTAATAAGTACAACTAAGGCCCGCGACTTATAAAGGACTTTACCTGACCCATATTTCGGACCTTATAAACGTCAGTTGGTATTTTATGAACTCCTAGTGATGTAGAGTGACGTACTGATGGGTTTGGTTATAAAGTTTTGAAGCTTGATTTATTATTTTGGTTGTTGAGAATATGCGGGTTGCATTCCAATAATGAGAAGATGAATATTATAACCAAGGAGTAACTAATCAAAAACCGTTAAATCCATTTTGACAATTTTTTCAGAAAATTAAAAATCTAATTTTCTTAAATTTTTATGACAAATTAAATATGTAGTAAATTTATCTTTAAATAAGTTGGTGCAATGTTTTCGAAAATAGCTATTTTTATTAACGAGTTATGAGGCAAAGAAATATGGAGATAACGGTTTTCATTCAAGCCGTTTTGGATTGATTAGGTTTAGATCAAGTCAGTCTGGAAAACAACACATTGACGTTGTTGACTATTTTTATGAATTGTCAGTTTTGATTGTGACAGATCTTTAGACAGAACCTTTGATGCAAAGATTAATCGAAACAATAGAATTTGATTTTAAATATATATCTTGGATTGATCGACATTTGGAGCGACTGTGTCACGGGCGTGTAATTTCCTAAGAATTTAATGGTTTTTGTTTCAACGATGGATACCATACCTCGGAATGATAGCGATAATTATATGTTGGTAAGATTTAGATCGATCAATCGACGAAAAAATTAAACATGCTTGGTCAATAACGGACAATAACGAATAATTTTGTTCCGTCACTCGTCCATAAATGTAAAACTAAAACACCACGTCTGTCCCAAAAAGAGTAGACAGAAGTGCATAACTGTATGATGCATGTTTAATGTTTAGGTCGACCAAATTACGAGTGCTCCGGGCTGCTACTGAGAATTATTTACTCTGGAAAAACTAAATGAAATTTTGCCCGGTTCGAAGACCGAATCCAAGATTCTGCAGTTGCGTTTGTAACACTACGAAATCAATGAAATGGTAAATCCGTAAGATGATATGACAGTCATTTAATGACTGTTAGTGTTTTGGGCAGTCGAGAGACAAAATTTTTACATTTACAAATTTTGTAAATGAAAAATTTTACTCAAATGTCAAAAATAATTTGTGTTGGAGATCTTCTTGTGTTTGCAGTCAGTCAGATGACAGTTTTATCTGGGAAAATGACATTTATACCCCCGACTGAATTCTGCGGGTCTAAAACGGCCGCTTTGGCAGAATCATAATAATATGATAAAATAATGAATCACACAAACTATCACAAACTGACAATTCATAATAATATCTGCGTTCAATTCATAATACGCAATTCATCTGCTTGATACAACGTTTAAACTGTGGAAATAAAGAAACAAAATCTCATTTGATTAATAAAAACCGTAAAGCTTTTTTTTCCGGTAAAATTATGGTCCTCATTTTTTTCATGCAGCAATATTTACACCAAATATGATTCTGATATAAATTGAATTGAATATGATTCAGCTAAAATATATATCACCGTATAGGAATTGCTTAATGTGGCCGTTTTAAACCCCTGAAAAGGATAACACTCCTTTTTTGAGCTGTCGTGCAATAATTTTCTAGACTACTGATGATAAGCATACCGTTTATAGTGCAACTACCTGTGACCGCCATAGTAACGATACCAATCAATCTGCCTGACTTTTTCCCAACTATGTTGGGGTCGGCTTCCAGTCTAACTGGATGCAGCGGACCAGCATTTTAAATGGAGGACTGCCTATCTGATCACAACGCGGTTACTGGGTAAAACGATAGTCCTTGATAAGGCTGGTTGTGAAACGTTCGGACCTGTGACGACCCGTAACGACTGTCAAAGATCTACCTATGATAGCTAGGACCAACTGCATAACGTGCTTTCCGAGGCACGTAGGGATCTCGGTATGTTACGATGGTCACTCATCTACGGACTGACCGCGACACGCGTAGCTTACCCTGATCGATCAACCCGTGCGGCTGTTATTACTTAGCCACAAGCCCCTCACAGTAATGACACCGACTGTTTGAAAACCGAGATCTGAACTAAGTTTATTTATTTACAAGCTGTTCGCAAACAAAATCCAACCCGTCGTTAAAGAGTTTGTACAGAGGTGGAGTTTCGAAAAATACTTTCTTGGTGCAACTTTACAACCTCTTAAAAACATATCTTCCAAACTTGATTCTGTCTTCAGGGACTTAAGGCTCCGTGCATGAAAAAAACCCTTTTTCGTCAAAAACAGACTTACCTGTCTAATTGTAAGAAAGCTTGAAATAATTGAAATATTATGTCTATGTAATTATAAAAGTACCGTTTTCGTGGTGCTAAACCATTCGCGTCAGTCACAGCACGTTGTTAATAGTTTCATCACTTTTTCGCTCTCGAAAATATGGTTTATTTCGCCATAGATTGACTTAATGAAGATAGTGTATAATCATAAAATAAAATAAAGATTTTATTTCAAAGATAGCTGCACACTAATGTGTAATTTTTAAATTTCTTTATATGGTTTGCTAAATAATAGGAAAAAATACATTACTGACAGGTTTAAAAAAAGAAATGTTGTTTTCAACATTATTTTTCTGCTATATTTTGTATCGAAGTTGAAAAAAGTGGTTGACTCACATGCATGTAGACCATAATAATATACTGACGTTGATGATATTTTTAAATGTTTAAAATCAATTTCTAATAATAAAGTGATCAAACGTCAGTCTCGCGTCATTTTTAGGAAAGCTTATTGCAAATATTTGTGATTTTCTATGAATACTTAACTTATTTGAAAAATCCCTTTCAGCCACATGCAAAACAAAGAACTCGAATTTCAAATCGCAAGTAGTTTTGTTTAAATTCTTGTTCCCTGTGTCACAACTAATGAACAAAACTTTTCAAAATCAGTCGATTTCGTGCATGGCCTCTTAAGACATTTGAAAGATAAACTTTTTCAGTTAAAATAGAAATATTTAGTAGTTAGGTAGGGTAGGTAACCCTACCTACCCTACCTAACTACTAAATATTTTAATTTTAACTTAGGTAGGGTAGGTAGAGTAGGTAGGGTAGGTCGGGTAGGTAGGGTAGGTAGGGTAGGTGGGTATACGTGTCTAATATTTTTTTATTATCTGACTGACGGACTAAATAGTTTAATTTTTTTCCCCAGTCAACATTAATTTCATCAATCCAGTAGTGAATTTGAATATCTTAAACTACTCAGAACTATAATTTAAATCCTACGCTTATTATTTTAGCCTATAAACATAATTAAGACCCTCCAAAAGAAGATTACAACTCCGACAAAAGTAAACAAAGAAGTTTAAACTCAAGCAAAGTCTAGGCGCAAACATCAAGTAATTTAATAACTAGTTCGTCATATTCCTCATTGTCTCTTAAGTTTGCGTGCAATCTTTACAGACTAAGTTTAAGTTAAACAGGCTAGAGTTCTGTCACTGTTTCTGGCAGACTTGGAGTTTGGGAACTTTAGGCGATGCATGATGGAGGAGGCTATTGTGTAGAAGGCTTAAGTCTTGTGAATAAGTAAGAATATTATATTTTATTCATATTAGGCTTCTGGCTAAGTAATAACAGCCACTCGGGTCGATCCATCAGGTTAAGCTACGCTAATCACGGTTGGGCCGTGGATGGGTGTCTATCTTTACATACCAAGACCCCTCCGTGCGCCGGAAGCATTTCAAGCCGTTGGTTCCTGGCTGTAATTCGTCTTTGACATTACGGGTAGTTAGAACAGGTTGCACAAAGTGTTATTGGGTTTTTCCATCTGGAATTTCTCATTAGCAGCCCGGAATCTGGATTTAAGCTCGGTTGATAGCAATGAGCTCGCCCCCTATTACGTGGGACTTAAACATAACTGGTGAAACGTATGTTTATTGCCTTTAATTATACCTCTCCCTAACCCTTCATGAAAGTGCATAATGACCGAACTAACTATAAAGCAGATTTAATTAGGTACCATTATTTTCGCCGTCAAAATAAATTACCTAAACTATTGGCGCCTTGGAGCCTTCTTCCCGCCGCTTTGTCTCGTTCTAACTCAGTCCACGACCAGTATCGTGCAAGCCAGATAAGGAGTGAATTTGAGCTAAGGTATTATGGACTCTTAATAAACTGTAACGACTTATCTTGCGACGAGACTTTGAAAATGCATAAAACAAAGGATTATAAACTCATGCTGGTGTATTTAAATAATGATACAAGGTTTATTATTGAAATCCAATCAACATTACTAATCAACTACCCAATAGTAACAAAGGTCCTACCGTTATGTAAATATTGACGAAAATCCGTAAATACAATAAATCAATGAAAGCTTTGTCAAAGTTTATTCAGTCGCTCTGTACCAACTTAAATAAACAGTGCATTGGATTTGCTAACTAAATTAAAACTGCAGTACAGCAACAAAACTGTAGTACTATGTTATGTTATTTATTTAGGTAAATACAGTTCTATTTATTTGACGACACGGTTGGCGCAGTGGCTGAGCGATCAACTGCTGCGCAACGTGTCGCGGGTTCGATCCCCGCACGGAACAAATATTTGTATGATCTGCAAGTAGTTGTTCCGGGTCTGGGGTATGTGAGTTTCTATGTTTGTAAACGCACCCACGATACACGAAGAAATTCTTAGTGTGGGACAAAGTTTAAAAAAAAAAAAAACAATTGGCTTAAATCAATTTAACGCTATGAATTAATTCAAACTCAAACTTACAGCATATCGCACCTTTGGTAGAACAAGGGCATAATTGTCATAAATTGCCAAAATGACTTAAATATGCAGAAATGCTTTAAAAAGGCCCTTTGAACTGGAGGGACAAAGACCCGCCAGATGGAAATAGTGGCGTTGTCTTTCTGGCGCCATTTTGTTAGTCTCTTGGCGCGACAAAGAAAAAAATAATTAATAATAAAATTGCAAAAACTGCAATTGTGCCCTTGTTCTACCAAAGGTGCGATATAGTTAAATAATTTACAGTTTTGAATTGTCAAAGAGTAGGTACCTAGTCAGAAACTTAAAGCTTATCGCTCATTCCAAAACGTGATCTCTATGGAGAAGAACGGGCAAGAAACTCCAAGGACACACTTTTAAATCAAGATATTAGTACCCGGTCGACCGAGCTCTACTCGGGTGAAAATATAGAATGCTCATTTTATAGTTCATACTAATTCCATGCTGCCATGATAGTAGGTACTGACTTATTCCATGCTGCCATGTCATTATTCTCAAGTAGTCATCGTGTTCTAAACCTTGGGCGGCTGAGCTCTGCTCGGGTGAAAATATGGAGAAAACGAATTTTCCCAAATATGAGACCTTTAATGCAACTTTCATCGAAGACGTTAGAGTCGTTTTCGAGAACGTGATTACAAATATATATATATATGTCGTAATGGGAGATGGCTTGAGCGGTTTTCTACGAGTTTTCATCGTCAGGTATCAGGTTGCCAGGGTTAACACTTGTGTAGACGAAAGAGACATGCACCAGTAAGATGGAAAATTGTAATTTACATCTTAAAGTCTTACATGAATTAACACAAGTCGTTTACGAGTTCACGTGGCTCGGGCATTCGGGGATCACACCCGTGTCAACTAATAGTTCGTTTCGCGACCGTATGGTTCACGTGCCAAAAATAGAATATCTGGCGACTGTATCTTCGCTTACCAAACACGGAATTTCCCAATTCCAAACCCGTCGCCTTTGAGCCTAGGGTTTTAAACCGCCCTCGCTCCGTGACCACGTTCAGCGGCAATAAATGCACGCATATTTCTAAAAACTAAAGTTTACAAATACGACATGAGAGGTAATAAAGATGTTAGATTTATGACTTTGGAGTGCTGTGAGAAAGGAACAAATTATCGTTTCACAATTTTAAGTAATTGATAAAACTTAATCAAGACAACATTATGAGATTTATGATGACAGGTTTACTCCAAATCTAATATTAGTGAATTTTACAAAGTAGATGACATGTGACTAATGATCATGCTCAGAAAATATACTGCAGATGTTCTTTAGGCATCGATGGTTCGCGTAAATGCTATGATTTGATTTGATTTGCGCCCTGGCCTGACGCCGACATATACATTTATTGTTCATTTAATAGTATAGGACTATAGGATAAAATCCTGGGTACAATTAATATTCTTGTTGCTTCTACAGGGTGTACCAGAAAGGTGTGCTTAAATGTAAGGGTATGGTACAAATCCTCAAACTGAACAACGTTCTCCATTGGAACAACATCATAGTCGCAAAAAATAATCTGCCGTCCCATACGTATGCGTCGAGTAGTTAATATTGATGTTTTCTACGGGAAAGTTGATATTTTTTTCGCGTTTACGATATTAGTCCCATAAAGAAAGTTGTTCAATCTTAAATCCTTTCAATGCTACGAATTGATTATAGCATAGCATAGCATAGGATAATTACCCACTGCTGGAACACAGACCTCCTCCAGGTCCAGTGCGGGTTGGTAGATGAAATGAAATGAAATTGTAAAATAGGATATCGGAATCAAATTAACACGTCATATAAAAAAATATTTAAGATAAGCTAGATGAGGTCGGTGTATCCTATCTGACTACTCTGAGAAGAAGGCCGAAACAAACTCAGAGATCGCAGTCTATTTTAAAGTCCAGACATAACCTTGATCAAGTCATATGACGACCATGTAGATTAGTGTCTGAAATGGTATTTTGAGGAAAAACACAGATTTGAGTGGACCTGTCCAGTCAGTGCAAGCATTTGTTAGTAATCGTGGAGCTTAACTCAGAAATTAAGGAGCTCAACTCGACGAACCATACCAAAGAAAGGATATTTGGGTAGGCCGCATCAACTACTCAAACTGCCAGACGTCACATGTCTTCAAATTTTTGTTCTAGAACATGCCGGTTTCCTCACGATGATTTCCTTCGCGCCTGTCAAGGTTCGAACCCACAACTCATAAGTCGCGGCCGATACCACTGGGCCACCACTGGTCCTGTGTCTATGTGTAGGTAGTAGGTACGTACTCGAATGTCAAAAAGTGTCGAATGGTAATAAAATTCTTTGCACCTTCGATCATTTGTAAAACAAACACAAATTTTCGACTCACCTTCAAGGGATAAACACACCTTGGTACGTGTTTAGCCTTTGAATAGAAACTCTGATTCCACAAGCAGTCCAATAAACCAACCGATTGATAATCACCGTTATTATAGGCATTTTTTTAGGGTTCCGTACCCGAAGCTTGCCAAATGGAACCCTATTACTATTACTAAGCCTCCGCTCTCCGGCTGTCTGTCTGTCACCGAGCTGTATCTTATGAACCGTAATAGGTAGACAGGTGAAAATTTCACAGATTATGCATTTCTATTGCCGCTATTATATATATATATATATATTTTTAATATAGGTGACTTTCTGCAACTGCGAAAATAACTTTGTAATATAAAATCTCGGCGATTTTCATTATAAGCGTTTATCCTAAAATTTAGCAACGTCGCAAATAACTGTCAAATATTTACCTGTTTAGATTAATTTGGTAATATTACTTTATGGAAATATGAAATGTGGCTAACTAGCGAAGTAATTTTTTTTATTAAAAGTAGTTATTGACAACAGCCATTGTTACTTATCCGTATACTTGTGACTTAATCCCCACCCCAAAGAAAAGAGAGGGCAGCTACGTCCTTTTCCTCAAGTCACACCAACAATCACCCGATTTCTGAAATAAGAACTTGTCAGTTCTACTTTAGTATTACTTACGGATGAAAACCACGAAATTCAACATTTCATTTAAAAAAAGGTAAGAAGTTTAGAATTTGCGGGCAACATTGAAGGAATCACCTTATTTAATTATTATTATTCATTTATTCATTCAAAAAATATACAATTTAAAAAATACATCACAATTAAATATCGAACAATGCATTCATTTTATAATAAAATATAAAACAAAATGTAATGCTAAAGTACGGTTTGACAAGTTCTCAACTTCAAATAAAATTCAATTTTAGTTAAAGTAAAAAAAACTTTTTACTTTAACTTTTTTTTTTTTGTTTTTTGCCACTGACTTCCGAATTTAAAGTTATTTTTCACTTTGTAGTGTTTTTTTTGGAAGTCGGTTGTCTATTTTTTTTGTAAAAAAGTGTTTTTTTTCAATTTTTAATCATGGTACCAACCCCAAACAAATTCGAATACCAATAACTGCTATTTGAATAACAGTGACAGGACATCATATCATCGACATAAACGAAGTGGGAAAAATACGTATTATTGAAGCTTACCCAAAAAATATCCAAGCAAAGCTAATTAAATTTATATGGGACCAACTTGGAAGCATTTTTGGAAGTCGGTAAAAAAAGAGGTTATTTACAAATGTGGTATTTAATTTTGAAACAAGATATAAATGCATATTATCTATATAATAAGCGTGTTAAGGGTGTTAGTGTATGTGAGTTTCTATGTTGTAAACGCACCCACGATACAGGAAGAAATTCTTAGTGTTAAAAAAAAGAAAGCTAACAGTCTTAAAATAAACATTTGTAAAAAAGGCGGGAAAAGAATTATGGGGCTTCAAAAAATTCGTCGGCTTAACTGCCAACACGAAAACTGCCCAACAGGTACTAAGATATAGATGATCTAAACCAATTCCTGTTATTTAAAACGTTCAAAATTGCAATCTCGTCTCAGCGACAATTAATGTCAAAAACTTGTCAGAAATGTTACGAAACTAGAGTTATTTTTAACAGATTGACATTGAGATCAAACTGTGAACGTTCTTAAAATAATAGTAATTGCCCCTCGTATTAATTGAGAGACAAAAACTTGAAATAATATTATTAAGTGACAAAAATTTCAAAGAGTATGCTTAGATGGTTTGGTCAAGTTGAGAGGATGAATGAAAGGCGACAAGGCAGAATGGAAATGCCGGGCCCTAGGAGGACATACCTATGTATAGTGACCTATTAGTGATGTTCTTCAGAAAGATCGGGTAGTAGTCGCAACCAGATGTCGCAAATACATGTCAAATATTTCGCTGTTTTGATTAATTTGTCAGTAGTACTGTAGTATGCAAATATGAAATGTGGTTAACTAGCGAACTAGAATATTAATCATGAATTGCAATTTTAAATCTGAATTTGATGTTGTAACCATGTTAGGTGTAAAAAAGACATTTGGAAAGTTTCGAAATACTTTTTTTCCATGTAAAACTAAATATTCGGTGTTACGATATTAATTATTGCATTTCCTGATCAATATTTTAAGTTCGCTAGTTAGCCATATTTAATATTTCCTTACAGTAATATTCCCATATTAATCAAAACAGCAACAACAAACATACAACAACAACAACATATTTGACAGCTATTCGCGACGTTGCCAACTTTTAGGATAACGACTAATCAGTTTAATTTTGTCAGTTCAACAACATTCATTGCGTTATTTACGTTGTAGAGCAGATTCTTTTTTAGAACTTATGAAGCAATGGAACAATTTTTCCAACTGACTCTGTCTTGTCTAAAATTCGAGCCAGATATTCTTATTCTAACTGTCAACTTAATCCTGTTAAACCTATACCTACTATTCCGAATTTCTCTGCGTTCCAAACAACAAATCACCTAAATAAAAACGACGGAGTAGTTGTATACGTCACTAATAATATTGCAGTAAATGTCAGGAAAATTAAATTGACTCATGCGTCTGCTTTAGAAATTAAAGTTAATAATAACAATATTATACTAGGGGTATATCGATCCCCTTCAAATGCCAACGCAGACATGTTTATTAACTCGCTCGACACATATTTAAACTCTATAAAATCTTGTAACTGCATTACTTTGGCTGGGGATTTAAATATAAATCTTACACCAAATCTATCTGAACAGGCCCAGGAGCGCAACAATAGACAAAACTATTCTGCAGTGTTAACTATGCATGGACTGTTGGCGGGACACACTTATTCTACTAGATTAAATAATTGTCTCGCCCATTTTATGATAAAACTTAATAAGGAAAAATGATCTGCTCAAATTGCTGTCTTAAATACATCTGTTACTGACCATTCTCTATTATTCCCAAACCTATCTAAAATAAAACTAAAAAATAAAATTCAGAAGACAAAAATAAGTACAGACTTCAATATGGCACTTAAATCTTTATTAGGCAAAAATCTTGGAGAACTCATGTTTTCTGATGACCCTGAGCTTGTGGTAGAAATTTCGATTAACATTTTTTCGGAATCTTTACAAGAAAATACTATTACAACTACTATACCTAAAACTAAGCGAACTATAAAACCCTGGATAACCCCCGACATTTTAAAATGTATCAGAAACAGAAATAATATGAAATTAAAGAATGACCCACACAATGATGTATTAAAAATTAGTTATAAAATATATCGAAATTATTGTAATCAATTAATTAAAAAACTGAAGCGCAGTTACGAGCGAGCACAATTAGCAATTTTTTTTTTTTTTCAAAATTCAAAAGTCATTTATTCAAAATAGGCTGAGAATCAGCACTTTTCAAACGTCAAAATTACATAAGACAGTCCCCCAAAAACGCCCACCCTTCACCACTTCCTAGTGCTTAGCTGGGAAGAAGAAGTGGCGCAACAAACTCCCCAGCAGCACAGATGTCTGTTCAGTTAGAAAACTTGATTCTATACAATAGCAGTTACGCAAAACAATTTACATTATGCAACGTAAAACATTACAACTCATTAAAGAAAAAACTGTAAAGAGTAGATTATGTAATAATAAGTTGTCAATTATAAGTTTAAAAAAATAAATAGACTTATACAGTCAAATAAAATGAACTAACCACTTATATGAACTCATATAGTGTCATCTAGTCGTTGATTTTAAAACACTTTTTTGTTGCTTCGGGGGGGGGGGGGGGGGGGGTAAACCTTTTTGACATAGTTTCTGTTTAATAAACGATTTAAATTTATTGAAGCTCAGTTCTTTAACATGGCTTGGGAGTTTCTTGTAAAAACGTATACTTTGGCACTTAAATGAATTACAAATTTTTTGGAGCCTAGTCCTGGGCACAATAAATAAATCTTTGTGTCTAGTATTTATGCTATGAATGTCGCTGTGTTTAGAATATAGATTAATATTCTTTTTTACATAAATCAGGTTCTCATAAACATATTGAGATGCGACTGTCATTATAAATTCTAACTTTAAAATTCTACTAAAGACAGTAAAAGACTCTGGTCAAATATTAAAAACATAACGCATATGAAAAAAACTAACGCAGATAACACCAAACTTTTAGAGGTAAACTCGTCGCCAATTGAAGCAGTCAATCAAGTTAATGATTATTTTGTAGGCATTGGCAAACAACTAGCAGAAAAAATCTTGCAAAATACTGGATCGGATGCTGGGACTGATTTAGGGGCAGATAATACTCAATTAACATCACTTGTTCTCTTGGATACAGATATAGAAGAAGTGCACTATTTACTTATGAATTTAAAATCAAGTAAGTGGCCCTGGCTGGGACAACATCCCAACAACTTTTCTGAAATTAGCTAAGCACGAAGTTCTCCCAATTATTGTTCACCTGGCGAACTTGTGCTTTAGTAAAGGTATCTTCCCTAAACTCTTAAAAAAATCTACTATTACGCCAGTGTACAAGAATGGACCGAGAGGTGATGTTAGTAATTTCAGGCCTATATCAGTATTACCTGCTTTATCAAAGATATTGGAGAAACTTTTGAACAAACGACTAATAGGCTTCCTTAATATATATGGAATATTATCTAATGCACAGTATGGATTTAGACAGGGCAAATCGACTGAAGATGCAGTAGCAGCTATAACATCTCTCATTACTGAAAGCCTTGATCGTGGAAAGAAATGCCTCTCAGTTTTTCTCGATTTAAAAAAGGCTTTTGACACAGTATCTGTTTCCATTCTTGTACGTAAGTCAGAACACATAGGAATAAGAGGCACACCTCTAGAATTATTCAAAAGTTATCTTTCACACCGAACGCAAAAGGTTAAAATTGGGCAATATTCAAGCAAAGACTCAAATATCACATTTGGTGTACCACAGGGGAGCGTTCTTGGGCCCACATTGTTTCTAATTTACATCAACGACCTATGTGACTTGGAGGCAGGTGGTTCTCGGGTGTTCTCGTATGCCGACGACACTGCGCTGGTTTTTATCGGGGATAATTGGGATTCTGTGAGGAGGGATACTGAAGTGGGATTATCTAGAGTTGCTTCCTGGCTAAGAACTAACCTACTTACGCTAAATAGCCAGAAGACTATCTTCATGTGTTTTTCCATTAGTAATAGAACCCAGCCTGATACTAATTTCAGTATAAAGATTCACCAATGTCACAATATCCTGGACACTAATTGCGCTTGTCCGACTATCGAGAAGTTTGAAAAAACGAAATACCTGGGTATTATACTTGATCAGCGACTCTCTTGGCATTATCATGTTGCATTGGTTAGTGAACGTCTCCGAAAACTGATTTGGATTTTCAAATTACTAAGGCATGTTGCATCAGCGAAGCTGATTCAACAAATATACACTGCACTAGCCCAATCCGTTTTAACCTATTGCATTCCTATCTGGGGGGGGTGCCTCCAAAACGAAGTCCTTAGACGTGGAAAGATCACAGCGTGCCCTTCTCAAAACTATATACTTTAAACCATACCGTTTTTCTACAGACGAGCTTTACAAACTATGTGACCTATTAACTGTGAGAAAGTTATATATTCTGATTTCTACCTTAAAATGCATAAAACAACGGTATTTGACCCTAGTACTCTCAGAAAAAGAAAAAATCACGGTCGTATAGATGTAGTTAGAGTTCGTACTGCGTTCGCAAGGCGGCAATATGTTGCCCAAACTACTTTTCTTTATAACACCATAAGCAAAAACAATCCCATTTACCATGAAACACATTATGCATGTCGAAAAACCCTGACTGCATGGCTAAAGACTCTTACTTACGAAGAAACTGAGGCACTTCTGAGTCCCGTTATTTAATAATGATAATATGATAAAAACTTACCTTACACCCGAACGAATGATATGAATGATAACATGGACTTTTTACTATACAAGCGTTTACCACTTACTTCACAATGCGTAATATGCTTTTGGTTTCCCTTTCTCTCTTACTCGCTCACACACACACACTCACACACATTCGCACACACAAACACCTTCACACACACACATACACACACAATAATTAATTGGGTATCTGAGATTATGAATTTAAGTACCTAATTAGTTCCTAATTAGTTATTATAATTGTAATTATTTTTTTAAATTACCTACTTTTTAATTCTGTTATTAACAGGCTTTTTATGTACACATAGTTTTGGAAGAGGGAGGTCTTCTGTCACAGGTCTATGTACTTAAAAGAAGGCCTCTACAACTTATTTGTTAACCTGTTGAATAAGAAATAAAAAAACTTTCTTTCTTTCTTTCTTTTTTAGAACTTATGAAGCAATGGATTAGCAATCTGTTTCAGAACAATTCAGATTCTGATTGATCGTGTATTACGCAATTAGGGTACTGATGTATGAAGGCAAAAGGAGGATGCAAGGATCGTAGCAGGTTTCCCCTATGGGCAGGAGAAAGGAGTTTATGTATGTATGTATTAAGCTGCTTCATTCCCCCACTGACACATTTATACCGCAAAAGTTCCAAGAAACCGTTGACCTGAAACACGCTGCACTATTTCCCATAATTAATAGTACTTATACTCCATCGATCGCCTTCGAAGAATCGAAATAAATATGAGGATTTGATTTCATAAGTGAATGCTTAGGTTTGGTTGCAAAGTGGGATTGGAACGTTGTTGTCTCTAGTTTTGATAAGTTAATAATAAATTAAGATAAAAAGGTTTATTGCAGAAACTTGTACAACTTTTACAGTAAATCTTACATAGGGACCTCCTTTTAAGTAAAAGATATACCTGTGCTAGGAGATCCCGCTCTTCAATAACAAATTATGAAATGGTAAAAGTGGTGTACAAAAAGAATTAAAATAGAATTTAAACAAAAAATTACAAGTAAAATCTCAGACTAAACAGCATTTAATACGACTTGAACTATAACTAAATAAATAAATAAGGATATGATATGACCCCTTTATTCATAAACGTTGCTTAAAGTTAATTTTGAACGTCTCTTAACTTTAATCATCGCTTATAAATGAACCCCTTAGGCCAGTTTTTACCTTCACTAAGTGACAATTAAATGAATCCCTAAATAAAAGTTCACTGATAGATTTTCAACGCTAGGCACAGCGCTGAGAGTTGAAAATCAAACAATGCACTTTTATTTAGTGATTCATTTAAGTGTCACTTAGTTGTCGATGACAACGAGCCTAAGTGTCGTAGTTGAGGTGGTTGTACCAAAGAGGTTTGAGTGAATGATTACGATGTCATTATAACCAGTTTTTCAATGTTTTCAAAATCAATCTGCCTAGCCTTTTCCCTATTATGTTGGGATCGGCTTCCAGTCTTACCGGATGCAGCTGAATACAAGTATTTTACATGGAGCGACTGCCTATCTGACCTCCACAACCCAGTTACTGGGTATCACGATAACCTTTGGTAAGACTGGTTGTCAGACTTTTGGGCTTCTGACAACCCGCAACAACTGTCAAAGATCTACGAATGACAGCTGGAATTAACGGCATAACAAGCGTTCCGAAGCACGGAGGGGTATCGATATGTAATGGATGGTCACCCATCTATTAACCGACCGTGGCAAGTGTAGCTTAACCCTCGATCAAACCACGAGCCCTACCTCTAAACAACTTTTTAATAAAAAAAATAAACGCATTTTTGTCCCAGTTTACAAATAAGGCAAGAGAATAATGAATACTCTGCATTTTTACTACCTTATCTTATTATACCACTGCCGCCTCATAGCTTCGTTGGTCGCAAGCGATACGGATGAGCATGAGTTCCTGGGTTCGATTCCCATGTCGGGCAAAATGTTATTGAGATTTTCTACTTAGAATTTCTTAATATCAGCCCGGAGTCTGGATTTGTGACAGGTTGATGGCAATAGGCTTGCCCCCTATTAAATAGGACTTTAACATAACTGACAAAATGTAGGTGTACTATGGGTACACCTCTGTCTTACCCCTCGGGGAATACATGCGTGATGTTATGTTATGTAAATAAGGCTAAAAATGAGTGAATACTCTGCATTTTCCGCCTCCTGTCTCATTCAATTTACGGCATAATTTGAGTTTACTTTATCACACCGCTGCTTGTTGTATTTTCAATGAATACAGTGCTAATAGACAAATGCCTTTCAATATGTTAAATGGGCATGAAATCGGACCAAAATTCTTAGAAATTTTCATTTAAGTACTCCAAGGTTTACCCACTCAAACCTTCACTGTCCTTTTCGAGCTCCACCCATCTTGAAAACATAATTTTGTAAATTAACGGGTTGCTCTTGAAGCTATCCTATTAATAAGGTCTCTAAAACTTCCTATTTTCCAAGAATTTTAATACTTAGATATACAGAAAGAAGAAATTTGCTTATCAATCAATTTGTAAATCAATAGCACAGTATACAATTAAATCAGTAACAGTATTATATCTTCAAGAAAACTGCTGAAACGACGCGCTTCGAAATCTCAATGTATATCAGTACGCAACAGTATCGAGTACGCGCAAGGTTTATCTACCGAATGGGCGTAGGTAATTATTTCAATGTCACTGCCGAGATATTAATACTGTTACTTATGCATACTGTGTCATTACTAAGCCCTCAAGGTCTTCTTACGTAGTGGTTAAAGATAATAGATTTGATTTTTTAGATTTTTTTAGTTTTTTTTTTTTTTTATAGATTTGGAACTCAATTCAATGATTGAACTAAATCAATGCTATCTTAAGGTATTAGAATTTTACTCATGAAAACAATTATACTTTTAAATGCGATATTAATTCTGTCAGCCTGCCCCTTATCTACCTTTTCACGCCATAATGGCTGAATGATAAAATTAGTCACACAGGTGGACCATGACCTGCATATACGCAATCACCTTGAATTGCGAAGCACATGAAATTCAGTCACAATGGGTTTCATTTTGACAGTTCACTCATGTTCATAGCGCGTTTTAAGTTGTTAAGCAGACTAATCCGTCAAACCTATGAAGCAATGGATTGGCAATATCCTTCAAAACTCCGGATTGTGATTGAAAGTATGTTACGCAATTAGCGTGCAGAATTAGGACATCGGGTAATTTTTATCCCAGTAGTACGTTCCCGTGAAATAATTTTCGATATCCACTCGGGTGAAGCCACAGGCATAAGTTAGTAAATCTTAAATATGGTTACCAAAAGTTAATATTTTCTACGAAGTTTTATTAAGTAAATAATAAAATTTAATTTGACCCCAAATCCATGAAAAATTCGCATATTTTCAACGGAGGTCATAAAGTTATAACTTGTTTAACACCCGCTAAACGAAGGCCGCCCGCGCCCCATGTAATCACCCGGTAAAATTCCCCATTAAAAAAAGTGTGCCAATCTTTTTCTTTTTTCCTGAAAAATACCACATAAATACTCTCAGTGCGATACCTAAAAATACCCTCATGGATCGGACAGGGTTTATTTACATATTGTATACGGTACATACTTATATAAAAAAATAAAAAAAATTGTGTGCCTGTCTGTTTAATCCGGCTAATCTCCAAAACAGCGTTTAGTTTATAAAAAGAATTAAGGCTTGTGCAGACCAGCGCGACTTGTCGCGCCGGTTATTGTTATACTGTGAAGTTTTCTTAGAAATTGTATTGTTCATGTCGTGTCGCGCGACAAGTCGCGCTGGTCTGCACAAGCCTTTAGGGTCTACGCGAGTGATGCCGCGAGCAGCAGCTAGTATTATACTCGTATAAATAAATAAAATGATAAGGTTAATAGAACACAATTTTTGCTTAGTCCATAAGGCTGAGGAATCCATCTGTAAGTTATAGTAATGGCTCAAGGATTTCTAACGAAATAGTTAATGATAATGGATTTTCTTTGAAAGTAGACATTATTGGAACTCAATTGAATGATTGAACGAAATCACTGCTATCTTCTGCTATTATGAGTTTACATGAACACGTTATTTAAAATACACTCGCTGTTGCCCGCGTCTTCGTCAACGAGTATTTTTAACCGACTTCAAAACAGGAGGAGGTCATATTCGTGTGCATGTTTAAAAAAGAAGTATTGTCATCGATATTTTTGACAATTGTGGATTTTCATTCTTCATTTTGTAGAGGATGCTTGCGCGGTGCTCTCATATAAATTTTATTAACTTTGCTTGGGTAGTTTTTGAGTTAGATTCGATAATGCTTGTTTAATCTACTTTGTGTATCTTGATGATGATAAATATTTCCTGTTTCTGTTGTTTATAAAGTCTTGTGCAGACCAGCGTGACTTGTGGCGCGAAGCGACGCCGGTTATTGTTACACCGTACGGTTTTCTTAGAAATTTGTTGAAATGTTTGAGTCGCGTCGCTGTCGCGCTGGTCTACACAAGCCTTAAAGCAAATAGTGGTTTAGTGGTACACGCATTGGTGTGGGTTTTTTTTTTATGGCAGCATTTTTTTGCACAAAATATCCAGGATGCAAAGATAAAAAGATTCCTTATCCAGGTCCCAGGCTACCTATTTGCCAAATTCCTTGACGATCAGTTGTGTGGTTTAGGCAGCAGACAAGGTGACAGACAGACAAACAGAATTACTTTCGCATTTTTGATACTAGCATGAATATGAATGCATTGCTTCTAGCTTCTGACGTTCCATAACTGCTCATGCAGATTTATGTGAAATAAAATATTTTGAATGAATGAAATGAAATGATGGATGAAAAATTGATCTCTTCCATTTTCTGGAATTTTAACCGGGAATTCTTCAATTACCAACTTAGTGGTTTTTATTTTTATAGTTTGTTTTTTGTACAATACGATAGCGTTACTTAAGTAGGAGCTCGTGGCTAAGTAACCACAGCCGCACTGGTCGATCCATCAGGTTAAGCTACGCTTGCCGGGGTTGGTCAGTGGATGGGTGACCATCTTTACATACCGAGAATCCTCCGTGCCTCGGAAAGCACGTTAAGCCGTTGGTCCCGGCTGTCATTCGTGGATCTTAGACAGTCGTTACGAGTCGTCAGAAGCCCGAAAGTCTGACACCAGTCTTACCAAGGGGTATCGTATTACCCAGTTACTGGGTTGTGGAGGTCAGATAGGCAGTCGCTCCATGTAAAATCCTGGTATTCAGCTGCATCCGGTTAGACTGGAAGCCGACCCCAACATAGTTGGGAAAAGGCTAGGCAGATTGATTGACGATAGCGTTACTTAAACTCTACGAAAAACACAGGATATGACAAAATACCATTGCAGTCAGGAAAATTGCTCAAAATTGTTACCAACTGTTCAAATCACACATGTAATTTTTCGACAGTTATATCAATCTGCCTAACTTTTTCCCACTATGATGGGGTCGGCTTTCAGTATAACCGGATGCAGCTGAATACACAGTACGACTGAAGATGTAGCATAAATTTGAAAATTTGCATACATTCATTTGGTGATGGTGGGAGCGAGACGAAACACTGTATTGATAGTGATGTTTTAGGTGGGTACAGTGGTGATGCCTGCGGATAATTGATATATGTTATTTAGTAATTTTATTCATACTGCTGGTTGTTGCATTATATTCTATGTACTATTTGTTTTATTTTATATTTATGTATAATTCTGAATTTTAAACCTGACTTGGTTTCCGTACGTTTTATTTTTCGGGTGACCACTGAAAATCAGCGCTGTGCTGTGGGTCTCCATAGCACAGCATCATGATGAGTGGATGCCTTCTTGTCACAGTCATGACGTGCCAGCAGCTGCCTACTATTTCTGTTTTGTACTCGTTATTGTATACGTATTGTTATTGTTTTGTTACCTACTCGAGTTTTTTTTTTTTTTTTTATGCACGTGTTTCTGTGACGAATAAAATTATTTTTCTTTCTTTCTTTCTTTCATTCATTTAAATTTTATTTATTTTATTTAACACGTCAAGCACACAAATGAACAGCGGCGGACTTAATGCTTTAATTTTACGAATATATTTGGTTATATGACGTAACAAGTTATTGCGTTTGCGTAAAGATCATTTTCACCTAAAGCAGTAATTATTATTGGTGCTTTTGAAGGCGCACTCAGTTCAGATGATGATCTTACTATTTTTACCTTGTGATAAAACCATAAAACTTGAAATTAGAATTATTTAGTAAAATCATTAAAATATACCAGTTTTATTTAAACATTAAAACAAAATGACATGATTACTTTGTAAAGTATAATATTATTTTAATTACCTATTGTGAATGTGAGGACTATGTGGATATTTTTTTAATTTTTTTTTTTTTTTTTCATTACTCCCTTTTTATCCTCTCTCAGTTAGTTTTAATGATGGTCTGGCAGTTTGAGTAGTTTATGCGGCCTACCCAAATGTCCTTTCTTTGGTATTGTTCGTCGAGTTGAGCTCCTTATATTCTGAGTTGAGCTCCACGATTACTGACAAATGCTTGCACTGACTGGACAGGTTCACTCAAATCTGTGTGGTTCTTTTCTCAAAAGACCATTTCAGACATGAATCTACATGGTCCTCATATGGCTTGACCAAGATTATGTCTGGACTTTAAAAGAGACTGTGACCTCTGAGTTTGTTTCGGCCTTTCTTCTCAGAGTAGTCGGATAGGAAACGCCGAACTCATCTAGCAAAATTTAATATATTTTTAATATGACGTGTAAAAGTGATTCCTATATCCTATTTACAGAATAAACAATTTCATTTCATTTCATTTCATCGGTTTTACGAATTTTGCCGATGCTACATCTAAGTGGTGTCGTACTATACCAGTATTTTACATGGATCGACTGCCTATCTAACCTCCACAAAACCGGTAACTAGGTAACACGATACCCCCTGGTTGTAAGACTTTCGGGCTTCTGGCGACCCGTAGCATGTCCGTAAAACATCCAAAAATGACAGCCGGGACCAACGGCTTAACGTGTAACAGTTATATAACACGGAAAATCAAAAATGAATGACCCTTGCTCCCAATTTTCCCTAACCAAAAAACCTCTCCAAAAACTGTTAAGCAAACGTCAATTCTAACTTAACTAAATGAGAACATCCATTGTCGGCGCTTGACAAAAGATATCTCTTATATTAAGATACACAACAAACTACTATCGATTTAAGATTATATCCTGCAGACCCCACTTAGAACTTACACCCCACCAAATTTTACCCCACTCTTGTACTAAAGAAAATAAGGTCCACATTCGCGTGGCTTTCAGTTCAGCGTGGTAAATAAGGATGTAACAGCATTTTCCCTATCCAAAGGGGATTTTTTCAGACAGTTTATGATCGCTTAAGATATCTCTCGAAAGTTTCCTTGCACGATGTCATCTATTCGATATAGATAATACTTTTCTAATATTGTTTGAAAAATATTTTTGGTAATCTGTGCGTGTATGACTCAATTTTTTTGTGATAGAAAATAGTGCAGTATGTTGTTATTCGGCGTACGAACTTTTGAAGGTAGGGAAACGTGTTAGATTTCAGGATTGTAAGTAATAAGTATTTAGGTTTGGAACATTGAAAAAGAAAGAAAAATATTTTTTTTTACAAAAATAAAATAAAATATAATAATTAATAAAAAAAATGATTATACATTATCTTTGAAAAGGAATCGAAAATATCTAGTGTATAAGCAAAAATATGTGAAAAACTAAAATTATTTTGTAACTATATAAAACTTAAATTTAATTTAATTTAAATCCCACTGATGAACTACATATATACGTAATATGGTACGTGAACTGTATTTGATTTAGAAAATACTTCTGAAAAATATTTATATCCTACAACACTCAACATAAAATATACTAAAAATATCCAAATAAAATAGAAAAAAAGGAAAAAACCGGCCAAGTGCGTGTAGTTGGGATGAATTTATCCCAAGCACAAACTTAATATTGTAGTTAAAAATCATGTTCTCCCATACGAAATAAATGGGAGAACATGTTTTTGCAATTATTACTCGTTAACTTGTAGAGCCTACTTAGCTATGATAGTTTTCCTTTTAATTTCGTTATTATGTACTATTGCTGTGAATTTTTCACATAATATCCAGAACCAACCATTTAGCTGGCAGGGACCTGAATCCAAAAATGGTTTTGATAAACTCCCAATATTTTTAAAAGACCTTTTCAACGATACCCCACACCATGGGATAGACGAGAAAAAAAAAACATCCCCACTGTATGTGTAGGGGAGGTAAACTAAAAAAAAAAGGTTTTTTATGATTTTATTTTATCACTTTGGTACACCACCCATGCCAAATTACAGCTTTCTAGTACTAACAGTATCTGAGGAAAGCTGCGGATAGATGGACATGGCGAAACTATAAGGGTACCTTGCTGAACCCTAAAAAATATGTCAATACAGAAAAGAAAAAAAAAATATGCTGAACATTTTGAAATCCCGGTTCCCATCACTACGCTTGTATTCATAAAATATCATCCTATCACTACACTAAGACCGTTAGCTGCACTGCACTATGTGTTGTTCCGCAAAGCTAACACTATCGCAAAGCTTACACACGATTAAAACATATTGGGTCTTGAAGCTAAATGGATATCGTGTAGGTCGATCGAACGATGTTGGGATACAATATTGCTGTGGTCATATTGGGTAACTATGTTGCTCAAATTTCATGGAATAAATGTGTGGAAAAAATGAAATATGTGAAAAAAAATGAAATATGTGGGAAAAAAATTGATGACATTACTTTAATTAAACACTACATTACTAAAACATGACTGTAAAGTTACAAATCATGAACAAATACCAATATCCGAACGCTTACAATTCAGCTCACAATCGATGTTAAAACGCCAGTAAATATAAAGCGTGTCGTCCACCACACAAGTTATACGCTAGTGTTGTGATGTAAAGCGGACACTTTATCCCGGACACGTGATGGTATCAAATAGTGAGGTTCGGTTGTAGTGACCGCGGTTTTTTTTTTGCATTTCGGTTTTCTCTTATTTTGAGAAGATAAATGAAAGGGGACTTATAACAAGGTAGATATGAGTGGAAACGCTGGGAGGGGACGCCCAAAAAGGATATAATATAGTGACTTTATTATTGGTGATGTTCTTCAGAAAGGTCAGGTGCGTTGTACTCGCAACCGCGCGTGCGTAGATGCTTATGACTTCGTTGTTTCGGAAAAAGCTCACAATATGTTTGATTGCGCAGTCACTTAAATGTCCAATGTCATACTTATGTAATTTTATTTTAGTTAATTATTTTATATCTTTATTAATATTTGTGTAAGTCAGTTTTCTGCTTTTTTTAGACTTAGGTCAAAGCTGTTTTGTTTTATTTTTAACCGACTTCCAAAATGTATGTTTATGTTTTTCTATGTATGTCTACCAATTTCTTCGTCAATTGTGGAAAGATTTAAAAAAAAAATTGTTTGAAAGGTCCAAGGTCTCAAGTCGGTCCTATATAAATTTTATTTACTTTGCTTGGATAGTTTTTAAGTTAGCTTCAATAATAGGTACGTATTTCCCCAATTAGTATATGTCGATGATATGGTAATAACTTCCTGTCACTGTTATTGACATAGCAGGCAGTGGTATTTGAATTTGTGTGGGGAAGGTACCATAGCTAAAAAATTAAAAATAAAAACTTTAAACAAAAAAATAAAAAGTTTTTTCTTTGTAATTTATTTTTAATTTTAACCGCTAGAGGCCAGCCGCACGGCGCATGCCATACCTGTTGAGTACCGGACGACCACCCGCGGTGACAGATTTACGACCGCACTTAAATAAACAAAACACTCGAGCTTTTTGCTTACGTCTCCGGTGTTATCGTTGACTGATTTGGGTTCGTGTTTAGACAAAGGATTCTTTGTATTGCTTCGAAATTACGTGTGCGTTTGTTAGAATTGATAAATAAAGATTTTTATCGACCGTTGCGCCGGTTAGTGATAAGACGTATTATGATAAAACTACTGTTCCAATTCACACGAGATTTTGCAGGGTACTTTATGAATAGATAAGTTATCTAAGAACAGGGTTTTTTACAGACAAACACAGAAAATAAAAACACAAAAAATTACGATATTTGAGTAGGTATTAACCGTTTGTTTACGTAAACATATATTCCGTCATAAATATTTTAAAACGGAATATTTTAGTTAGAATATCGTCTAAAACGATATTTGAACTATTTTCTAATAAGAATTTAAGTACTTACCAGCTATATAATACACAAATCACACACAACACTCAAAATAACACAATAATCACTTTTTCCGCAGACACTTTTGCTCAGATGTTTTTGGTTGGTTGAAAATAGGTTTAGTACGATGTTATTTAGTGCAAATATTATCCACCACGATGTAAAAACTACTTAGTAATCAGAAAAACACCATTTCCCGTCGATTTACACAAGAAAACTATTTAAAATAATTAAATAAATGCGGACCGCGCACTGTCGACCAGCTTAGTTTGACTCGCGTTTGACGTGCGCGAACTGTCAGTTTTAATATTTTTTTACAGTCTTGTCTATTAATATTTTTGTATGCAAATGATTTAATCGACGAGAATATCCGTCAGGCCATAGAGTGAAACAACCCACAGACCAGATTCGCCCTTTTTATAGTACAAATAGAGATGAAAGCCGCGTGTACCTGCCTTAATTAAAGTACTTAATATTATAACTTTATATAGTTGACGAAGGTTGCTTTGTTCTATGAGAATGTCGTGTACACTTGTAATTGGTATACGTAAACATAAGAGCCCATACCTGGTAACTTTTAATTTTAAATGTACAATGTATATGCTGTTGGCATACCTAATTTAATAATAATAAAAACTACATTTAAAAATCTTTTATTTTCCATTTTTTTTACCGCTTACAGAAAGACCAAACCCTACTGATGCAAATGTCCATAGTTTGAAAGTTGGCGTTATCTTTCAGTTCTGCATAGATTTACGGGTTAACTTCTGTCTAGAGGCTTTTGTTAAATATCTTGACGTCTTATTAAAAGTTCAACAAAACATGAGTTTTGCGGTATTGTCTCCATTTTTATGCAGTTTTGAGTTTATGGCAGAAGTTTTTCCGTGAATTTGCGAGAAATATTGGACCAGACGGAATAATAATGTCTAAAAAAAATGGCGTTGTTTCTGTTATTTATGGAACTTACTAAATAAGTTATTGGTATACTTAACTTACAGACAGGAACAGACAGATATAAAAAAAAGAGAAGTAACAATAAATGGTTAGGTACATACAGCTATACATGAAGCTATACATTTCCAGTATAAGCTGACCTCGCATTGTACGGCAATCCCATACAATGCGAGTTCAGCATAAACTGTTAATGTATAGCTTGATGTGTAGCCGTGTGTACCATGTAACCTAGCTAGGACGCCCGATTCAATTCTGTTATTTTTTTACTCTCTTTACGAATGATCCCTAATTTGTAAAATTATATATAATTGTAACAGACTGTACCACAATTTTGAAATACATAAATTATTATTATGTAAAAACTGTTTATTAATTTGTTGGCAAGCCAGTCTCCCGTAATTCTGGCATGTGTTTGCCTGTATTCATTAAGTTTCTGAACTTTTATAAATCAATCAATCTCATCCAATCAATCGTCCTTTTACATAAAGCGCAAAAACAATTTCCTAAGTGAAAATAAAAATCCAGCATTCAGTCACTCCCCGTTCCTTACTGTATCAATTTACATTTCAATCTAGTCGATATAAAATGTTCGCAGTCTCTGAAGCTAACTTAAATTCTCAGAGCTCCTCAACCTAAAGTAACACGTTCCTGTAATCACCACTTAACATCTTTTAACTAAAAAGGTTTCATTTTCCCCGCAAAAACTAAGTCATTACACCATAAGGATCACTTTAACTTAATCACGACTCCCTAGTCCCACTCTCATTCAAGTCACGTCAACCCCGTCGACGGATCCCGGGATTTATATCCCGGAATCCCGGTACTGCATCGCATTACTATTCGTCCAAGCGAGCGTTGCATTTTTGCTGCCAAATACAATTTTGGACAATACAGCAAGAATGTGGCAAAATTGCTGGTCGTTTTGCATTTTCAGACGTGAAATTTTTCTTTTTAAAGATTACCCTGGCTTTGTATGAAACTGAGAGGGTATTTCGTTGGATTCTAATTTGGAACGCGAGTGTTTTGTTTTTTGAATGCAGGGTGTTCTGAATTGAATTAATTAAAATGTGGATGTTTGGTGGCTTTCACTGGAGGTTATATGAAAGCAATGGATGGATAACCACTCCGGTTAGAAAAATGGCTAAAGCTGATGACAGATTCCACTCCAGTGAAGGTTCATTTTCGTTTCATTCCACGCTTACAAGACACCAACAAAATTACTTAAGAATGAACGTGAATGATATTATTCATCTGCCCCTTTCAGTTCTTTTTTCGATCATTATGTAGCTAGGCGAGTGGATCGTTGGATCGGTTCACTAATTAATAAATTTTTCACTTTTGATTAATTTTGTTTTCAGACGTTTGAGTGAAAGACGCCGAATGAAAGTTAAAAAAAAAAAAATAAGCGTCTGTTATGTACTTAAGATTGGTTTACAATAGTGTAAGCAGAGTTGAACAAGTTGGAGTTTAAAAAAAAAAGATAACGACCACAAAATATAAGTTATAATTATTCTTTAAGCTAATAATAAACAAAAAAAAATAGATCTTAATTAAGCACAAGAAACCAAATACTTAAAACCAGTCCACACACTCCAAGCGCCTAAAATGAAATGACCGAGGAATGAGCAGGCCGCTGCAGCTGTCCGTCCCCCCCCCCCACTCTTGCGCCTCGCGACGCCAAGAATCGCAGGTTTTTTTTTCTAATAAAAATGCTAAAATATAGGGTATGACTGCTAGCAAGCCAGTAGAATTATCTTACCTTTTCATCGATCAATGTGAAGACCGCAAGCACCCGCTGAATCTCAAAAGCTACATTATCACTAAATACAAACAAATAATCTATTACTGTAACCCCTGCTGGGGTTGCGGGTTTGTCCGAAAGGGATATCGCGGCCCCGGCACACAGGCAACGGAAGGAACACGGGTGGGTTTTAGTCAGTAAAAGTCTGACACACCCTCTCGCTCTGCCCAGAGCGGGAGAAGTCATTTGATGATTTCCCATCCTAAAAAAAAAAAAAAAAAAATACTGTAACCTTATGGGTAACTACAGTTTTGAGCCGTTTGGAGTCGAAACGCTCGGGTCATGGAGCCCGAGTCTTCTTTTTAAGGTAATTGCTGGCCGACTCGTCCACCAGAGGGCTGGCTCGTTCTTTGACCAAAGAATTAGCATTGCCATTCAACATGGCAATGCTGCCAGTCTTCTGGGCAGGTGTCCTGATGACAACAATGTGGAATACTTCGACGCCTGGTGGTTCTTTTGTTTTGTATTTATTTTTATAGCAAGTTATTAAATTAACTATCTAGTTTGAATACTTAGTTGGCTAATAATGATTGTAAATAGAGAAATTGTGTAACATGTTTTAAGAGAGTTTATCCTAAAAGTTGGCAACGTCGCCAATAGCTGTCAAATATTTACCTGTTTTGATTAATTTGGCAATATTACTGAATAGAAATGACTGTAGGGCCATAATGAAATGTGGCTAACTAAATATTTTAGATGTAAAAAAATTATTTGGAAACTTTCCAAATGCCTTTCTTACACCTAAAACGGTTACAACATCAAATTCAATGCTATATTTGGAATTCATTATTAATATTCTAATTCGCTAGTTCGCCACATTTACATTTACACACATTTAATATTTCCATACAGTAATATTGCCAAATTAATCAAAACATCGAAATATTAGACATCTATTTGCGACGTGCTCGCTTTCAGAATAAACGCTCTTAATAAACATTATTTTGTTATACTCTTATGCTGTTCCAACAGATACTCAAAGTGCACTACAAATAGGCAGCATTTACTTCGGGAAACTAATTAGCGGCAATTATCTAAACAAGCACTCCATACAAACTGCAACGCGCTCATGCCAAATTGTTTGACAGAACAATAATGTCCCGTACGAGAGTCGCGCGTGATTTACAACACCATTTGTTTGAGAGTTTTACCTAGTATAGTTTGGTGTTTATAAATAGCCTACATGAGTCAAACTACTTAGCCTTTTCCCAATTACCTTAGGGTCAGGTTCCAGTCTAATCGGATGCAGCTGAATACCAGTATTTTACATGGAGCGACTCCCTATCTGGCCTTCACAATCCATGTAATTACTGGGTAACTGGATATACTGTCTGACTTTTGGGCTTCTGACTACCCGAAACCAACTGACTGACTGACTGTCAAAGATCTACGAATGACAGCCAGGACGTTGGTCCCGGCTGTCATTCGTAGATCTTGAAAAGCACGTTAAGCTGTTGAGCTTAACGTGCTTTTCGAGGCACTGAAGGGTCTACTAGCATAAAGGCTCCCGCAAAACCACAGCGTGACGCGACTGTAATAAAACAGTTTCTAAGAAAACTTCACGGTAGAACAATTACCGGTGTCGCAACGCGCCTGTTAGCGGGAACCTTAAGTTTAATGTATGTAATGTGGTGGTGCTTTAACAAATTAAGTAAATGATTGTCACCCATTCAAGGACCAACCTTGGCAAGCTTAGCTTGACCCGAGCGACCCATGCGGTCACCTTTTGTACCTGTCTGACACAAAAAGTGACTTTAATTTTTAATCTTCTGACATATAAAATTCTCGTGTCACAGTGTTTGTAACCAAAATTCTCCGAAACGGCTTAACCGATTCTTACGAAATTTTGAGTGTATATTCAGAATGTCTGAAAATAGGACCTCAAATATTTTTCATACCTCTAAGTGATAAGGGTGGTCGACCCCAATTTTTTTTTTGTTGACAATTTTTTTATTTTTTTTTATGTTTCAGCATTAAAAAATACATACAACCTTTAGGCAGGGTAGGTAGGTATGTAGGTAGGTAGGTGTAGGTAGGGTTTGTAGGTAGGTATGTAGGTAGGATAAGTAGGTAGATAGGTAAGTATGTAGGCAGGTAGGTAGGTATAAGGTAGGTAGGTAGGATAGGTAGGTAGGTATGTAGAGTAGGTTGGTATAAGGTAGGTATGTAGGTAGGGTAGGTAAGGTAAATAGGAGGTAGGTAGGTAGGGTAGGGTAGGTAGGTAGGGTACACCGTAGATAAATACTTAGTACCCGTGCGAAGCTGGGGCGGGCAGCTAATACGTATATATATAATAGAAGAACCCACCTTTTCTAAAGATAAAGAGTAAAACGGAGATTTTTAAACCTCTTTGCAAACCGTGTGAAGTTTTTCATTCATGTAAAACATACAAAACTCCATCCCATAATCTAGGCATAAACATCCACCTAGTATTTACTGCAGGAATTTAAAAAACACTAGAAGAAAGAGCTATCTTTTAAATCTGCACCTCTTTGAGCAGTTTCATTAGGGAATGAGCTCTAAAGAAAGGGGAAGAGACGGGTACCATATGTGGCTATTTTATAACATTTTCTTGCTTTTATGTGGGTGTAAAAGCGAAGTTATTTCTTTCATTGGAGGATTTTTTGTCGTGAAAACGCCGTTCCCTGTATTGGTGATAAGTTCAATATTTCTGAAGGGAAAATTGTTGTAAGATTTCAATAGCTAATAATAACTACGAATTAAAATTAATAAATTTAACAAAATTATTTTTTTCTTATGTATTTTTCAGGTTCGGTTTTTTCAAGTTTCGGGCAAGTACCCATGTGACTTTTTCAATTCATATGTACTTTCTGAGTTTATCTTGGACATTACTGACATCGGTGAAGGAAAAACATCGTGATGAAATCTGGACTTATAGTTAATATAAGTCTGCAATCGCCAACCCGTCTTGAGCAAGCGTGGTGATCAATGCTCGTGCCTTCTCTGTATGACAAGAGGCCTTTGCCCTGCAGTGGGACAGTAACAAGCTGGTATTATTATTATTATATTATTATTTTTCAGGTGTACAATAAAGTATTTACTAATAAATAAATAAAGAAAACAGTGAAACCAGTAAAAAGTAGTTTTCATTTTCAAAACTTCAGAGTCGCTTACGACAAAATAACTATATCGTTAAGGGTGCACGCTATCGAATAGCATCATAAATGGAATGTTGAATGGTTTTGCTCATTCAACACCTTATCTTCAATTTTCAAATCTATACGAAGGTACTGGCTCGAACGTGTTAAACAGTTAAGTAGAAAACTATCTGTGACGGGTAGATCGACGACCAAAAAGCAAATTGATAAAAAAAATGCTCTTTTTTGCCTGCTCTGGTACGGAACACTGGAAAGGTCTCCATAATGTCCACTTTCCTTTTTAAACAACACCAAAATGAACAAAAAGACAATTTGGAAACAAAAGTAAACCGTCTTTATCCTGTTTTTCGCCCATTCCGGCGGCAATACCATCAAATCTATATATCTACTAAAATGTCATATTTATCTACGAATATTATTGTAAAGCACTTTTACCCTTATTTTCCCCATAAAAGGGTAACCTATAGAAATACATTTTTATGGGTATTCGACTGTAGGATATGTATAAGTATCTATTAAATTATACATCCGGCGTTCGGAGCTATGTTTTGGAGGGAATATGAATTTTAATAAATTCGGATTGAGCGGTATCAGTCTGTATTTATGTTGGCCGTTTTTAGAACATTGTTTTTTTTTTGTTATATAAACGACTACTAATATTGTAAAAAGAGTTACAATTTGTGAGTTTGTATGTAGGAGGCTATCTTTGGAATTCGAAAATTCTTCTACTTATGGTAAGCTACAGTATTGCGGAGTGTCATAGGATATATTTTATGTTAAGAGGGTATATCCTAAAAGTTGGCAACGTCGCAAATAACTGTCAAATATTTACCTGTTTTGATTCTTATAGCAATATTACTGAATATAAATAAGAAATGTGGCTACCAATAGTCGCAACCAGATGTCGCAAATACATGTCAAATATTTCGCTGTTTTGATTAATTTGCCAGTAGTACTGTAGTATGCAAATATGAAATGTGGTTAACTAGCGAACTAGAATATTAATAATGAATTTCAATTATAACATTGAATTTGATGTTGTACCCATTTTAGGTATAAAAACGCATTTGGAAAGTTTCTAAATAGTCTTTTTACATCTAAAACTAAACATTCGGTGTTACGATATTAATTATTGCATTTCATAATCAATTCACATTTTTTTATTTCCACACAGTAATAGGTATCGCCAAATTAATCAAAACAGTGAAATATTTGACATCTATTTGCGACGTTGCCCACCTTCAGAATAAACGCTCTTAAGACAAGAAATTTCACGCGGATGAAGTCGCGGGCAGATGCTAGTATATACTATAGGCAGAATGGACCGATAGCCCTTGGGAAATAGTGGATGAGGACGGCAGAGGTATGAATGGGTTGCTGTAACTTGGGAGAAGCCTATGTTCAGCAGTGAACTGCAATAGCTGATGATGATGACATCTCGAATGACCGAAATCATCTAAGGGAAGGTAAACGACTGTTCATGTACCCTATACAGGGCGTCCCACGGATATGCCACATGGAGGGAAAGTCCCTTGAATATTGTAGATGGAATATTTTACTGAAAGAAAACATCATTTGAATTTAAAAAACAATTTAAACTGCATTCATAGATATTTAAATAATTACATGGTTGAACCGGGAATCGAACCCGTTACATGAGAAAAATAATCACCCTGTAGCTTTATCAAACCGATCAAATTATGATGTATACAGACTGTAAGATATTTTACAGTAAAATTTTGGGATCACACGTGCACATCTCACTGCTCATATGGTTAAAAATATAATATGCTCTGCTTTTGAAAGTCTATATTTCCTTAAAAGGGTTAGCATGATCCTACGTCATATCGAAAATACTGCAGCTTTCATTTTTATTTATTTATTTGGTACACCAACAGCAGTACATACACAAAATTTAAAACAGACTAAAATCATAATATAATTACTGGTATGTATGCCTAATAAAGGTATACACAGCCTTCACCACAAAACAACTTCATAAGACACTAGGAAAAAGTTATGAAAACTAAACATAAAATACAATTGGTAAGCAAAATTCAAAATAAGTGAGTACTGGTATTTAACAAAAAAAAAAGTTACCCTCCAAACCGAGCAAAAACCCGCTAGTATAAAAAAAATACTTCAAAATGTTTTTTTTTTATATAACCATTATTTTCACCGTAAAAAGAAATTACCTAAGCTATCGGGGCCTTGGAACCTTCTCCCCGTCACTCAGTCTCGCTCTCACTCAGTTCGTGAGCAGTAGTGTGCGAGCGAGAAAAAGAGTGAATTTGAGCTGAGGTATTATGAACTCTTTACTTTAAATTGTATCCAGTCCAACGTGGGCACAAAAACCACACCCAAAATAAACAATTTTCTTAGAGACGAAATAGGAGACTTTAACATATTTAAAAATCTTTCATAAACACATAATTATAAAAATGTATTTCTGTCACTAACATTATTGCTACAAAAGTCACATCCATTCAACCACAAATCCCGGGAAGTCGTCAGTAAAAATGGGATCCCTTAAATCATTCGCCAAGGTAAATAGGTTTATAGAGGTGGGCTTCAAGTGACAAAATGCTGCTACATATCAATGTGAGGGTGAACTGTTGTTACGGTTGTTTCTGGAAAATGAAGTATTTGTGTTTTGTTATGATGACCAAGTTTTTGAAAGTTTTTGAAGAAGGGAGCTGTTCGTTTTCGATTTATATTTTACACAAACCGTTTGCCATACAATTTTTTATCCCCTATTTAAGCTTTATTGAACAAATTTTCACAAATCTTTATACACTAGTTTTATATAAAAGTGAACAATAAAAACGCGTGTGCAAAATGTCATGCTTCTAGAGCCACAGGTTTAGGCTGTGTGTTTTCTGTCAGTGAATGAATTTTAGTTTTTTTTTTAATAGACAAGCCACATACCCGAGAAATTACGAATTTCCATAAAAAGTTTCATCATAGAAGTCAACTCCTACAGCAAGCCGCGTCAATGAACTTCGTTCAAGTAATGGAAACCATTGTAAATAAAGTAATAGGAGGAATACAATAGACGTTGTATATTTCGTTACTTAATCCGATTAACTGTTCTTAAAGAGTTATAAAGGAACCTGTAAGAAATCGACCCGTGTTTCATCTGTCAACGAGGCATCCTCAGGATGACGATTAACTTGTTGTGAACCCGGATCCGACGTGTAGACACGTCAAGCAGATTAGGTTACTAAATATACGTCGTCTATTGTTTTTTATCATGGATTTCCGCAAAGTCACGCCTGAGTCAATTAACTAAAGTAATAGGAAACAATTCAATAACAGATTTCCTTTAAATTCATACATCATTTAATTTTTCAACGTTTAAATCCGAAAGCGGCTGTCAATGCATCTTTTAACAGCAGCGATTTTGTGAAAACTCGGGTGCCCTTTTTCCTGGAGGGCTTTTCAACAGACTAACAATAAAATGATGACTGATACATTTTATTTAAGGATCACCGGATAAATATAAAAGTATATTTTATCGCTTGCCCATATAAAAGGATTTGAACATCTTTTTATATTGTTTTTACGACGTATTTTTATATTTCATGTTGAAGTAGACTGTATTATTTATTTTACTGTCAATATTATTTGCTACGGAATTTACTGTATTGACCAATCTTCGGCGGGCGGTATGGCTCACTCTGCGTCCGGCGCTCGGCGTGCCAACACGCCGTGTTCGGGTTCGCGACAAGTCAATCATTCACGTGTCCATTTCTTATAGAGTTTTTTATGACTCTTTAGGAATAGTTAAGCGGAGTAGGTTACTTAATATATCTTCATCTATTGAATTTAGATAATTGAAAAAATGATTTGCATCAGAATACTTTTACAGGAGTTAACTAATATCCTATGGGTTGTCGGGTGCGCGGGCGCGTAATTGGCGCATGTGTCAGGCCACTTCTGGGTGGTCCCGTAACCCGATACCACTTGAGATTAAAATGACGATAACTCTAAAGTTTTATACGGGAGCTGTTTAAAGCACTTATGTCGTTGGAATCGTTATGAAATAAGTTAACACATTAAAAATGGATAAGTACAGTTGTGCCTCTTAATATATTGTCAATTTTAATGTAAATGCGTCGGGAGGGGGTTTTTTGCTTTTTAAAGTATTTTTTTAATTAATTTTTTTAATATTTTTAATAATAGGGGGCGAGCCTATTGCCATCTACCGGGACAAATCTAGACTCCGGGCTACTACTAAGAAATTACAGATGGAAAAACCCAATAACACTGCCCGACCTGGGAATCGAACCCAGGAACTCATGCTTAGCAGTAGCGCTTGCGAGCACTAAAACAATGAGGGAGTCTTTACTTATAATGTTTTTTTATGAAAATAGCAAAACACCAATATAGGCATCAATCTAAACTCGTACCTAAGCAGTCTTCTATAATCCATCTGCCCAGCCTTTTCCCAACTATGTTGGGGTCGGCTTCCAGTCTAACCGTAAGCAGCTGAATACCAGTATTTTACATGGAGCGACTGCGTATCTGACCTCCACAACCCAGTAACTGGGTAAAACCATATCCCTTGGTAAGACTGGTTGTCAGACCTTCGGGCTTCTGACGACCCGTAAAGGCTGTAAAAGATCCACGAATGACAGCCGGGACCAACGGCTTAACTGACCTCCACAACCGAGTAACTGGGTAAAACGATATCCCATGGTAAGACTGGTTGTCAGACCTTCGGGCTTCTGACGGCCCGTAAAGGCTGTAAAAGATCCACGAATGACAGCCGGGACCAACGGCTTAACTTGCTTTCTGAGGCACGAAGGAGTCTCGGTATGTAAAGATGGTAACTCATCCACGTACTAACCCCAGCAAGCGTACCTGGACCTGATGGATCAACCTGTGCGGCTGTCATTACTAAGCCAGGAGCTCCTCAAGTCTTCTATGCTTAATAGACAAGCTGCTTCTCACACGGACAACTGTACGTAGCATGCTCCCGCGTCACCAGTCTTCGCTCTCTGTATATTTTGGCTGTCGAGAGCAAAACTACAAACGTACGTAGTATACAGGGAAGTTTTATAAAAATGTGTATATTGTGGTGTCTTACGACTTCCACGTGAAGGAAGTCGCGGGTAGAAGCTAGTACTTAATAGAAGTTTGTAAAGAAGTACGCAAACCCTTTATAAATCAAACACCTAAAAAACAAGAGAAATACTACAAAAAATACTGATAGGATTACTCGGAATACTCGTCTATCTGTCCGTCTGTCTATCGCACGATTGACATGTACAAATGAAAACTTTAGCCGCTGTCGGGTTCCGGAAATATTATATAAGGAAAAGTATTCAGCAAAAAACTTCGGAGGTATTATGAGTATGAATGTGACAAGCTAATCTAGTTCGTGTTTAACGCGGGTATGCTGCGCTAGCCGCGGTCAGTTTGTGGATGGGTGACCATCTATTACGTATCAAGATCTCTCCGAGCCTCGGAGAGCACGTTGAACCAATGGCTGTCATTTGTAGACCTTTGACAGTCGGTACGGGTAGTCAGACGACTAAAAGTCTGACAACCAGTCTGACCAAGGGGTGTCGTGTTTCTCAGTCAAAGGGAAAAGGGAACGCAGATTATATATTATATGTGGTCGGTAGATTGTACGATTCGTTACTAACAAAACACAACCACCCTCTGGTTTGCAAAATGCTAAAGGTAAATAGTAAACTGCCTCGTCATTTTTATAATATACGTTCGGCAATATGCCGACTATTGCCGAAGACAGGAAAACCAAAAATGACAATATTTCTCTGCTTAGTTTTATCAAGTTATCGCCAACTAGCTTCTGCCCGCGGCTTCGCAGCTTCGCCCGCGTGGATGTCAGAAAATATCCCACGGGAACATATTATCGGAATAAAAACTACCCTATGTGTTAATCGAGGTAACAAATATATGTGTGCCAAATCCGTTCAGGCATTTTTGCGCCAATCCGGAACATACCCAAACAGACAAACGTAAAAAAATCTAAAAACGATATATTCGGCATCAGACTTGTTCCCAGACCTCGTATACCCAGAATATTCAATGTACTGTTTTGACTTCGTTACAATTTTATATGAAGAGATTTCCATGAAGATTTCGGCCAACGCGTAATTTTATTGAAATATTCAATTGGCCCAAATGTCAAACAAAACGTCTACCGTTTCGTTTGACATTATTTTTTCAATTCAATTTTTAAGAACGTTCGCCAACTAATCTCATTCGCAATCTGTCAAAAATACGATTCATGTACCAAGTTTGACAGATTGTGACTTGAATGTAATTTTAAACACGGGAATTGGTCTTCAGATAACCGCCCGCATTTTGATAATAATAACTTGACTATCTGGACAGTGTAACGTAAATTACGCAATAGATGTTCAATATGTGATATTATAACGTACGTTTGTGTTATTGGATGAATTGTTGAGTCGTTCCCGTCTGGCAACGCTCCCGTTTTAGAGTTGTTGTTGTGAATCGGTGTTTGTGAGTTTTGTGTTGGAAGCAGGCGTCGCAAGAAGTATGTTCTCGTCTTATTAATACTTACAAAATTGAAGGCTCGCTGAGTGAAAAATATTGACGTCCCGCAGGACTACCCTCATATTTCTGATTACGTCATCCGGAGTAGGCGCCACGCATTTTTGTAAGTTTAAATTAGAATAATATTTTTTTTAATTTTGCTAGAAACTCAACATTTTCGCCTTTTTTTTGTGCTTTTTACTGAATGACCTATTACTTTATCGTTCATCGTTCGTTCATCTTTCCACGTACTAGAACTTTATAAAACTCTTCATAAGAAACTAATAAACGTGGCGTAGGTATAATTACCAGCCCGGTAAAAAGAGGTAGATACATAGTTAAATAACCGTAGTCACATTTTATTTAAGCAAAATGTTTTATTAGTGTAATGATAATATTAGATAGAACTAAGAAAATACACATACCTACACACACATAAACTGACTCCCTCACTTCTCTAAACTATCAGGAAACTGAGTATTTACTGGCTAGCATCACTGCCTAATTAATCTATATTATATCGCAGGTACCTGAAAACATATGTATCCGCAATCAATTAACTCACACACATACACACTCTTACACTAAACTCACTCTTACACTACACTCACCCTTACCTCATTCACTTCTCCACACGCATATTAAAGCAGAGCGAAATAGGTAACACATAATAGTTAAGTATTCGTTCCTTACTGCAATAAAAAAATTTAAAAAATCTCACCAACATATCGCACCCCCAGTGCGACAAAGGCGTAAGAAGAATATACTAACTTTACAGGAGAGCAAAAAAACTGTTTAGTCTGGTATATCTATTTAGAATTTGATCTTATGATCTTTTGTTATATACCATTAAACAGTAAAAAGTTCAAGCTTTTTTTCAAAAATATTTCAGATACCTCAAATTGTCGTGTTTAAAGAATAATTAATATTTTAAGTATTACACACGTTTTCCTTATTTAATTACTTAATTAGGAAAAATTCTCAAATGTAATGTTGTTTACTCCAATCATCGTTTTATAAATTTATTTGTACACTGTAACTGCTCGTGGTTATGTCTTTTACGAACTTTTAGACCATGATAAAATGCAGAGGGTAAACACTACTTACGCCTTTTTTGCTTTATTTTGTTATATATATGAATCAGTAAGAAGTTTTTACAGCCTTGTTTGTAAAAAATTCAAAATAAAACGAAATGTTAAGTCTGAATACTGTTTTTTTTAATATCTTCGAATAAATCCTTAACTGTAAGCAATGTTAAGCCTCCAGGTAAAATATATTTTAGCGGTGTAAAATGTCTTTTTTGGTATAATGGCTTAATTTTTCGTCAGATCTTAACGGACAAATTTGAGCATTGTGTATCTTTATCTGCGATATGCGAAACTGCAATAAAAAAAAAGTGACGTAATCTTACTTACGCCTTTATCGCACTGGGGGTGAGATGTGTACAATAAGTTACGCTCCAGAATGTACCTGGGAGGAAAGAACGCTGACACCTGAGATACAGGACACGTCCTAGTTTGGGTGTCAGGAGTTTCACAAATTCGAGCATGTACTTAGTCTAATTACTATAAGGATCTAAGTTACTTAAGAAATTAATTGTTAACCCCTTCTTACAAAGCATCTAACCAACCAACCATGACCAACTAAGAAAATATTCGTGATTAAAACCTGTCCAAATACAATCGTCATAAATTCAAATAGCGTTTACACTGAAGTGCAACAAAAACAGGCTAATATCAGGATTATTCTTTTTTCAAACAAAAATTATTATAATTAGATTATATGTGAAAGTAAAATCATATTCGTGACCACATCTGAACTTAATATCCCAAAAAGCAAGCGTCATCAAATCAAATTCAAAATGGCGTTTACACTGCAGTGCAACAAAAAAGGCTAACACCATTTAATCAACTCTTTGTTTTCCATAAGTCCCAGATTATTGCGGTCATTAATTATCACGACTCCTGCCATTGTAAATGAGGTGAAGATTTCTCCAAGATTTTCCTTGACCATTTGAGCCTTTGATAAATTATGTATATAATAATTAATTTCTTCGTCATTATTATTTTACGGCTCGTCTACTCATCTTCTTAATGTTGTGGTTCAAGTGGTTGGTTGATTCGAATAACAATTTATTATTAAAATAATTGTCTCGTAATGTTTTATTGTTCTTGTGTTTTGAGGCTGTTTTAATTTAGTGTTTGATGTTAATTAATTCATTGCTTGTTTTGTTTCTTTGGCTTTTTTTTGTTTACTTTTGTGAGTATTTATCAACATAAATAAAAAAATGCCCTTAGTATCAAGATAGTAATTATTTCATTAATTATATTCACAATCGCATTTGATAGTTTTAGAATTTTGTTAAAAGCTGTGATAGCACAATTTTAAATAGCATAGCTGTACTGTTTAATTATGTTATTGCCAATGATTTGCATGAGCCAGCAATGCTATTTCTTTTCCGACACAATCAAATGATCAAGTGTACAGACATATTCTTGGTCAGGCCACTAAAATTTGAGAAAAATAAAGTTCGAGATCGGTTTTTGAGGGAAGAACTATACAGATTTAAGTAGACCTGTTCAGTCAAAAAAACAAAAGTTGAACAGTATGTTGATATTAAACCAATCCAATCTGCCTACCCTTTTCCCAACTATATTGGGGTTGGCTGCCAGTCTAACTGGGTGCAGCTGAATACCAGTATTTTACATAGAGCGACTGCCTATCTGACCTCCATAACCCAGTAACTGGGTAATACTATACCCCTTGGTAAGACTGTCGGGCTTCTAACGAACCGTAACGACTGTCAAAGATTCACGTATGACAGTCGAGACCAATGGCTTAACGTGCTTTCCGAGGCACGGCGGAGTCTCGGTTCGTGAAGATGGTCACCCATCCACAGACCAACCCCGGCAAGCGTAGCTTAACTTGATGGATCGACCTGTGTGGCTGTTATTACTTAGCCACAAGCTCCTATGTTGATATTAAACCCAGTATTAAAAAAGCTGCTATCACCAAAGTTATAAACTCAGAAACCCAATAAATATTTCTAAATGTCAACCATTTCATTACACTTTACGACAAATTAATTAGTCGGCTAAACTTTTCATGAAACACAATACAGACAACTTCTACGTCGAACAATGAGCTGTGCTGCGCGCTGTAGCGTTTTGTTTGCCCGACAGTGTACTGACAGTTGTTTTATCACCCAAATAGTTTCTTTGTTGCCTTTTGTGTTTGAACAGAAATTGATGCAGCAATGATTAGTGGTCTAGCGGTAAAACAGCGCGGTTTTTTTGTTACCAAGCAATCCTACTTTTTATAAAGACCTTATATAGGATTTTATCTTGGACATTACTGACATCGGTGAAGGAAAAACTTCGTGAGCAAACCTGGGCTTATAGTTCATATAAGTCTGAAATCGCCAACCCGTCTTGAGTAAGCGAGGTGATCAATGCTTGTGCCTTCTCTGTATGATATGAGGCCTTTGCCCTGCAGTGGAACAAAGATAGACTGGTATTGTTATTATTACTTCTCCTTCCCAGCTAAAGCACTAGGAAGTGGTGAAGGGCGGGCGTTTTGGGGAACCGTCTTATGTAATTTTGACGTTCAAAAACTGCGGATTCGCAGTCTGGTTTGAATAAATGACATTTGATCACTTCATTGAAATAAAAAATATAACACGTACAAAATAATTGGTAAGTATAATTTGTTCAGTCTAGCGTTTATAGTGAATAAAAGCTTGTTTGTGTGGATTTTCAATTTTAAATGTCTTTTTAAACAATTTAAATCCAACTGGCTAAACTCCATCTAACTTAAATTATCATCAAATTGAAAACATGCAGTGAGTCTTTTCGTCTGTAAATGAGAAAAAGTTGTTATTTATTTACCTTCAAACTAACATCACATTTTCAATGCATTATCACCGAACTAAACTATAATTTTCGACACAAGTTCCCTCATTGGCTTAAATACCTTCTACTTCACTGTCGAACAAACTAATTACAACGAATATTTGAGTTTCAGTGTAGCTCGGCTAATACCTTTGTTTGCTCGCCAGTGTACGGCCACTGTTTTCCAAACTTGTGGTTTTCATTGTTTGGATTAATTATGGACATCATATTCCCGACAAAGTATAATTACGGTCAAATATAAACACTATTAACACAAATATTTTAAAGAGAAAAGATATTAGTATTTTTGTTAGTAATGAATAACCTCAAAAACTACTGGACCGATTTTAAAAATGCGTTCGCCAGTCGATTGCTATATTATGACTGAGTAACGTGGGCTATAATTTATAAAGATATCATGCAGGTGAACCCGCTGGCAGAAGCCAGTTTATTATAATTACATAAATGTTCGTACGTACAAACTGCAATTATTTGTTTGACATATTATGGGATGTAGCGCTGAAAAATCTTTCCTTGGGAGTGCAGTGCTTCGAATTTTAAGAAATTCTATAAACTGGAAGTGTGTTAAAATGTTATTTTTGTAAAATTACTAATAATTATAAAAAAACAGACCTACACACAGAATTTTGCCAATGGTGACCAACGCCAGCGGAGACCAGCCTTCGGCGCGAGAGATTTTACAAGGGAGTGCACAAGTCAACGACAAAAATTAAACCTACTAGTCAGATTTTGATGACATTATAATGATATCTACCTACTGAATACAAATTTTACTTTCACTGACTAACAGACAACGCAGAGCCTAAATCACTGGGCCTAGAATCATGAAATTTTGCACAAAAGTACCAATTTTTTTATTTTTTTTTGTTCGCCCACTTGAAAAGTGGGACCGATGGGAAATCCCATCGCCTGGCTTATAATAAAATATAAAACACCGACATTTCGCCAGTTATGTTTTTAAGTCCCATGTGATAGGTAGGAGGCGAGCCTATTGCCAGCAATCGGGCACAAATACAAACTCCGGGCTGCTACTGAGAAATTCCAGATGGAAAACCTCAATAACACTGCCCAACCCGGGAAAGGGAGCAGTGGTGGCCCAGCGGTAATGGGCGCGACTTACGAGTTGTAGGTCGTAAGTTCGAACCCGGACGGGTGCTTTATTTTGTTACTTTGTGTAAATTGTTTTATCACCACTGCTCTCAAAACGGTGAAGGAAAACATCGTGAGGAAACCGGCATGTCCTAGAACCTACAATTCGAAGACATGTGACATCGCCACTCCCTCTCACGGAGGACCTGTGTCCCAACAGTGGGAACATCATAAGCTGGTAATGCCGACCAGGGAATCGAACCCGGTACCTCATGCTCAGCAGTAGCACTCGCGACCACCAGACAACGAGGCAGCTTTAATAATGAAATGCAAAATAACCATAGACCAGGTCAGTATAGTCTGATTTCACGGTTTTTTGAGTTAACCTTCGGATTCATCATCATTCCTTTACCTATCCTAATTGATTTGGGGTCAGCACAAAGTGTCTTGTTCTGCCATATTTCTCTATTACTCATCGTCTCAGTAGTCAACTCTTTTTCAGTCAGAAAATCACAGTACTCTTTTCCTTACATAGAAACTAAGTAAGAACCAGGTAGATAAACATATCGTCCAGGTATTACCAATGTTGTATACATTCCCAAGGGTGTGTAAATAGAGAAAACGAATTTTCTCAGATATGTGTTCAGCTAGGTCGATTTTTTGCCCCTTTAAATCCCTTTATTGCAACTTTCATCGAAATTATTAGAGCCGTTTTCGAGAACGTGATTACAAATATATAATTACTTTTTCCCGTGGCTTTGCTCGCGTGGAAGTCGGAAATTATCCCATGGAAACGCACTACCAGGATAACAAATAAAATGTATAACCTGGATGTACACATAGGATACTTTCCTACGTGTAAATCCAGGTTATAAATTTTCTGTGTGCCTCATCCAAATCATATTAGTAGCTTAACGTCATGATTCAATACTATCGTGAATTCATGCATGCCTAGTACTTTTTGTTAGGTCACTGCTCAGAACGGTCTTGAAAAATATTTACTTTTACAGTGTATTTTCCAAAAATTTAAATACTGTTGTGAATTCATGCAAGTCTAGTACTTTTTGTTAGGATTTATGGCATTTGTACCGGGATATCATAGGTGCAAAATTTATAAAAACATGATTTTTCTACATTATCTTTTTTTAGGGTTCCGTAGCCGAATGGCAAGAAACGGAACCCTTATGGATTCGTCATGTCTGTCCGTCCGTATGTCATAGCCACTTTTTTCCGAAACTAACTAAAAAACTATACTGTTGAAACTTGGTAAGTAGATGTATTCTGTGAACCGCATTAAGATTTTTACAAAAAAATAGAAAAAGACAATAAATTTTGGGGGTTCCCCATACCCATACGTGTGGAGTATCTATGGATAGTTCTTCAAAAACGATATTGAGGTTTCTAATATAATTTTTTTCTAAACTGAATAGTTTGCGCGAGAGACACTTCCAAAGTGGTAAAATGTGTGTGTGTCCCCCCCCTGTAACTTCTAAAATAAGAGAATGATAAAACTAAAAAAAATATATGATGTACATTACCATCTAAACTTCCACCGAAAATTGGTTTGAACGAGATCTAGTAAGTAGTTTGTTTTTTAATACGTCATATTTGCTAAATATTGTATGGTGGTACGGAAGGAACCCTTAGTGTGCGAGTCCAACTCACACTTGGCCGGATTTTTTTTTCTAATGTTTTAATAGTTATTCTGTTATTCGGGGCGGACACAATTCCAACAAATAAAAATCATAAAAATTGGTCCAACCGTTCATAAGTTATAAATAGTGTAACTAACACGACTTTCTTTTATATAAGTATATAGAAGATATAGGTATAAGTAAATATACAAATATTGCTCAATTATTAATATATAGCTGATATAGAAGGAATTCCATACAAAAGTACTGCTCAAACATCAAAACACCCAAGATACGGCTTAAAACCCAATCGGCCATCATAAAAGCGTTTACGAAGGAAACAAGATAATAGCCTTGAATTTATTAAAACGGAGCAGACAGAACTTTCTCTGAAAACAGATTAATTCGTAAAATGTACAGATAAACTCAAATATTGAGTAACTTAATATAAAAGTTTTGGAGCTCAAGCATTGTTCTGAATTTTCAAAGGTTTTCGCGTTTGAGTGAACAGGTGATGACTAAAATTATTGGATAGTAATAATACCGCCTCTTTGGCCTAGTGGTTAGACCACCTGTCTCAGACCCAGAAGTCCGGTTCGATTCCCATCGGGGGCAAAATTTACAGCTCGGTTTGGTTGGTGGTAAGGCTTGTTCAAGTCCGCCTGACTAGCTATCACCATCTTATCTAAGTCTGTCAACATAGCAACAATTTTAACAGCATTTTTATTTATTTGTTGACCTTTTTCTAATTTGTTAAGCACCTGGTACTTGTTTAAAGGCCTACACTGTCCTTCCATACCTAATAACACTGTTATTTGAAAATATTGTAAATGCCAATTATTTTTAAAAGAGTAACCGTGGATTTTCGGTTTCGTGAAATATATGTAGCTGGGTTCCAGGTGAAGCTCGTTTCTACCTTCGGCCTGATCATCACTTAATATCATAAAATGCAAGCCAAGAACTTCACAGTTGTGGATAAAAAAAATAAAAAAATGGTTACAGTCGAGTTCTTTCTTTTCTGAGCATGTTCATGAATCAAAAATATATAGGTAATGGAAAATTTCATCAAACTCTAAATAGGTTTGTCTTTCAATAAATTGTAAACAATCTGTGACATCATCATTCCAAATGCGTTGACCCTAAGATTTCCTAAAACTTAATTAATCACATAATACAGCTCTTTCAACGTTATCAGAATGATGCAGTCCTATTACGAACGGCAACATTGCATTATTACTCGTATTTCTGCTCCGGCAAGCAAAAATAAATTTAATGGTAAAGGCCATTTAGTTGAATATTCAAAGCTGTATCTATTTACGAATCCTAGGTTGCACCAAATATATTGAAATCTAGAGTATTTAGATATTTATGTTACGAAGAGAAGTCAGATATTTTTTACTGCACTACCGTAACATACTTATGAACCGTTTATAAGGTAACATTTTATTGATGTCTAAGTTTGTATAGAAACTATATGATCATTTTAATGCTTACAATATTTTGAAACATTGTCACTGCCAATATATTAGTGAACTTGACTGTACCAACCTATTATTGACCCATAGCAGAGCAAAGGCCTCTTCTCATACAGAGAAGGCACGAGCATTGATCACCATGCTTGCTCAAGACGGGTTGGCGTTTCAGACAGTCCAGGTTTCCCCACGATTTTTTTCTTGCCCGATGTCATTAATGTCTAAGAAAAACTCAGTTGGATAGTAATCATAGGCTGAAATAGTCTTATGAGTGTCAAAGTTTTTCATGAAAAAGTATATTGTGTTCGAAAAACAAATTGGTTCATTACAGAAAACTTACAGCCAAATTGTAATGTCACTTACAAATTGATTTGATCATTTGAATGCTTTAACTCTAAATTCTTATTTGGAATTACCTTAAAGATGTTTTTCATTTGACAATTGAGGTTATAATTTATAACTTCATTTTCGTTGGGAAAAGTGGTGGAAATAAAATTGAAACCTTCTAAATACACATGAATGTATCACAAATTCCCCTAATATGAGTGATTGTGTAATAACTAAACCTGAACAGACTTGTTTACACTTTCATCAAAAAGTTTTAGAACAGATTATACTGAGTAATTTGCAAATATTTCTGACAATTAATTTTTTTTTTAAATAACTTAACTATGGGTTACTTTTCCAGAAAATCAGTAAACGTTGATAAGTAGTATCTACCGGATTCAAAGTCTAATAAATTTTTTTAATTTATTTCTTAACTAGCGAATCTATCAGATGTTGTCCTGCCCAAACAGCGCCACCTACTGGGTCGAATTATAAATCTAAGCCACCCACTAAAAAAAATCAAAATTGGTCCAGCCGTTTAAAACGAGTTCAGTGACATTCACACGTAAATTATATTTATAAACATAATCCAATTGTAGAAGAACAGATAGCGATAAATTAAAAGTTAATTTATCCATTCAATTGGTAAAAATTGAACATAATTTGTTTGAGATCAGTTAATCAGCACATGAAGTGGTGAGACAGAATAAAATCTTCTGATCACTCTAAAATAAGCGAAGGTAAGCAACCAGCTAGCTACTAGTGCCACTTTTCCCTTTAAGTAGTAATTTTTTAAACTATTCATTTCAGCTCCTTTTAATGTTTCTGTTTACAGCATATTGCACGCCTCATAACGCGACGCGTTTGAGGAAGTGCATTACTCTCAACTTGCCAAAAACAAGTGCTGTCTTGAACTTTGATTGCCGCATAAATATGCATGTTGCACTATACTTTGCTATGAGTAAACACTGCTATGTAGAAAAACTGTTCTTTTAACACAATTATACTATCAAATGAATATTTATTGCGTATAATTATTTAATGAAAAAAAAAACTATAGATCCCGGTATGGTCACGATAACGTCCGAAATACTTTACATAAATCAAGATCATTAAAAAAAAATCACTTTAGTCTTGCTTCCCGTGATTTCGTATTGAAAATGGCTGTTTAATTAATTAAAAACCTAAAAAAGATATTTGTTTTTATATTTTTTCTGTTATTGAATGAGCGTGGGCGTGAACTTTTGAATTTCCAAAATTTTTGTAGTCTTTGTTTAACTGTCATGGGGGTCATTATAAACGAAGCCGCCCTTGCTCTTTAAATCCTGCCAAAACACAATATTTAAGAAATATGTTATGATTATCTTTTATCTTAATTTGACCGAGATCAACCTTTTGAGAGTATTTTTTGCGAATGTACGCGAAGCCTAAATGCGACACCCAGATTACATGGAGTCCTGCCATTCTTCTTTTGAGTAAACAAAACAGACATTACAATTTGAATCGACGTCTCCACATTTTCAAAGGTGAAGGTCAAAATATTGCTTTCTTTTGAATCCTAAAATATTGTTTGTTCAGGGACTTTTTATTCCCACGCAAATACTCCATAAGGTTATTGTGGTTCCGCACGCTTCTTCATTACATATTTAATATGTGATGGTAAAGTAAAGAAGTCGTATTTTATATTGCCGTGTGTTTTAATAAAAATGTAGGGGATGAAAAGGTTTTTTTTATGTTATTTTTAGGGCCTCTTCTAGAATACGAGTATCTTTTCAATGTTTAATGAAATGCGTGGTTGTGCATGATTTGAGCCTACTTGGCGCACGTTTTATTTCGGTCTTGGCTTTAGTAATAAACCTACTCGACCAAGACTCTTTTACATTCTTTAAACGTCGCCGACGTTCTGCTTCACGCCTTCTTTTAGTGTGTATTTATTTAACGGCCCGTACATTTTTCTAGTTTTTGGGCGTTTTCATTTAATAGGGAAAAAAAAATATCTAATGAGACCGTCAGTCAGATAATAAAAAAATATTAGACATGTATTTTTTGCTTTATCATATTAATAAAAAAATACTTAGATAAAACGCATTTTAGGTTGGGGAGTGGGGGTCACTACGTCACTAGTATGTATAAAATCTACATACTCGAGACTTCATGGCACATTTTACCTGAATTTATCGCCGTAATCTTGAGATTACGTAACAAAAGAACAAATACGTGTCAAATATTTTTTTATAACCTCTAAGACGGACAATTTTATTTTTTTGTCACCATCCCTATTGTATGAGTGCTTTTTTAAGTTGAGACTTCTCAATACCAAACACCTATTTATTTATTGTTACTTGATGCTTTGACGTGAAAACGTCTTTTCGCTCAGAGTACTGGTAGTAAATTCAATATTTCTGACCAGCAAAAACATGTAAGATTTCAATCACTAATAACTACGAGAATTTTAATGCTAGAGTAATGGTTGGGCACGAAAAAGCTAGGTCATATTTATAAAAATGTTAAAACAGGATATAATTTGCCTATGATGTCACATCGCGAAGGCAGGTGCATGCGCGCGACACTCTATTTTTCACAATATGTCGAAATTCCAAATCGTAAGGTGCAAAAACGTGTTCAGCTAGAACGGTAATTCTGATGTTTTTGCCAAGAATATACAAAGTAATAACAGGAGCTAAAGAGATACAACAAAAATATATATATAATATATATATTTTGATACTATTTCACCAAACGTTTTCACTAAAGTCTGCGGCGCGGGCTCGATCTGCGCCTAACAAATTTTATTTTCCCTGGTTTTCTAAGTTTATCTTGGATGAAACAAAAAGATCGTGAACTATTCTGGATTTGTTTTGAATTATTCTAAACTCACCAGCTCGCAAGGAAAAACTTTTGATATTTTAATAACAAAATGTGTTTCCTAGTATTTATTCTAACTAAAGAAAGAAAGACAGCAAGAAGAAAGAAAGAAAATACATTTATTTAGCACAGACTAAAACACACAATATAATACAAAGCAGATAAAAATATATTTTTTAAATTTAAATCAAATAAAAGGTGTAAAGTGCGATGTAAGCAGAATTTTGATGGGGAGTGTGCTTCAGGGCTGCGCCAAAATGGCCCAGTTCAGCATAAATGCCACACAACTATAAGTGCCTGACACTGGTTTTCAACTGTACCAGAGAGTGTGATGTGACGGATGTAAATCAGTTTTATAATGTAACATGTATGCAGTATACCAAAATAAAATAAATTAGTGTCAGATAAAAAAAAAACATAAATATAAAGAATATGTAATTCCAGTAGTAAAACTGTATAGTATAACAGCACCCATTTAAATTTTTGTGCAACATTCACCGACAGAGACACTGAAACATACCCAAGTGGGTAGGTACATACATCATATAATTGAGACATTTAGTGTGACCATATCCAGCTTCCGTTGCGCTTCTATGAGGTACTGCCGTAAGCGTCGTTTAAAAGCGTCTATAGTGTTAATTACCCTAATGGGTGGTGGCAGGTTATTCCATACTTTTGAAGCCGCATAACGAAAGCTGCCTCTAAAAGCGGCTGTTCCCTGAGACTGAGTCGAAAGCTGCTGCGAGCAATGCCTTCTCCCGCATTCCCGAAAAAAGAGTCACCGCGGTTTTATTCCTTTTGGAATAGGATAGAAAGTATCCTATATTTAAAACCTATCTTTATCTGTGTGCCAATTTTCCACCGAATGCGTTCAGCCGTTTATGAGTGATAGAGAAACAAACATCTTCACAAACTTTCACATCGATAGTGTTCGTAGAGAAAATAATACCTTCTATAAATAATACCCCTTTTGTCCACTCTCCCATTCCCGAAAATCATACGGCTCAGTTCCTACAGAATGTTTGTTTTTCATTACTTCAGTGAGCCTGAATGCACATTCAATGCATAGGAAAGTAAAACCACGGAATAATAATGCAGAAGGTCACCTCAACCAACGAGTGCAACCCCACGCACTTACAGACACGCTTCCCGTACAGCGAGTGCAAGCGCACTCACGACTGTCATTTGTTTGAGATCGCGTACGTAAGCGTCTATGTGTACGTGCACCTGTTTTCTCTCGTTGTATGGAGCCGACCCGCAGACATCATCTGCCTTGCTTTTTCCAAATTTTGTTGATCGGCTTCCAGTCTAACCGGATCCGAACCGGACCTCCTCAACACAGCTACTGGGTAACATGATACCCCTTGGTAAGACTAGTTGTCAGATTATCGGGCTTCTGACGACCCGAAACGACTGTCAAAAATCTACGAATAACAACCAAGACCTACGGCTTATTGGGTTTTGCGAGGTACGGAGGGGTCTCGGATTATCAACCACCGAGCGAGCAACCAACCTTCTGTGGAGTTATTATTCTGTGGTGTAATAACACGGTTCGCATCCATCAGACTTGCGACCTAGCATACATCATTATTGGAACTTTGATCGGCAAATTAGGCTGATAGTCTGCTACCACAGCGGTGAGAGGAAATTTTGCGTATGGAGTGTTTCATATTTGGATTGTGTGTTTGGTGATTAAGTTTGGTATTGTTTTGAATTGAAAACTGTTGAATTAATATTGGGAAATGTATTTATGACGGCCTGTAAAAATGAGGCAATCATGCGATCGATGATCGATGATGAAATGTACGAAGCGAGAGGGCATGGGAGGCCGTCACCTCCTTCTGCGAAGCAGTAATGCTCGTGAAGGAGCAGGCGGAACGCGTGAGGGAGAGGCAAATCTCACGTCTTCACGCCCCTAGCCGCCGTAGGAGACGCCCTGGGCGTCAGAAATTGCAGGCTAATCCCCGGCCGCCGTAGGCGCGGGCCCGGGTCAACGGCGCGTTGTCTTCCACGCCTGCCTCAAAGAGATGTCAGCACAACTGACGGGGTCCGCTAGGACCGATGCCTGCCGAGGTTGCGGGAAAGTCCGAAAGGGATACCGTGGCTCCTGGCAACGTACAGGTAACTGAAGGAAAACGGGTGGATTTTAGTCAGTAAGAGTCTGAAAGGCCCCCCGCTCCGCCCAGAGTGGGGAGCGAGAAGTTATTTGATAATTTCGCACACAAAAAAATAAAATAAAAAGAGGTCAGATAGGCAATCATTCCATGTAAGATATAGGTGTTCAGCTGCATCCAGTTAGGCTGGAAGCTGACCCCAACATAGTTCGGAAAAGGCTCGGAGATTGATAATACATTAGTTGCAGTGTGCATTTCATCATATTGTTTCCGAATGTATCATATTGATTGATTGATTGTCTAAGAAATACTTCACATTACCATACAATTTTTTGTTCGAACAGGCAGCAGCATAAGTTAAATATTTAATTAAAATCAGAACAGTAGCAATATTAAAAAAATATTAACTCTCAGCAATTAGAGCAGTGTTATGTGATTAATGGAGTTTTATCACTGACCGTACAAGCACCATTCAGGATTTTTTTTTTTTTTTTTTTTTTTTTTTTTTTTAAAAACGTTGCCCCACACTAAGAATGTCTTCTTGTATCGTGGGTGCGTTTACAAACATAGAAACTCACATACACTAACACCCAGACCCGGAACAACTACTTGCAGATCATACAAATATTTGTTCCGTGCGGGGATCGAACCCGCGACACGTTACGCAGCAGTCGATCGCTCAGCCACTGCGCCAACCGTGTCGTCAACACGTCACATTTAACCAAACAACAACAAACGCGCGCAATCGTTACCTGTTTTTAAGAGACTCGTAAAGGAATATTACTTGTCGTTGTGATCTTGTTCTCGTAACTGTAACAATCCATAGTATTTTTTTTATTTTTTTTTGTAATTGGCTACTTTTGTACACATACTAAGTAGTAGTAGTAAGTAGTACACCAATTACAAACAAAAAATACTACAGATAGTTACTATAGGTATTTTACATTTTCTTTGTGTTTTTGTGTGCGTTTTGTTTGTGCAGAATGGAAAGGACCGTAGGTAGTACGTTCCTGTGTGATGATTGACCTAAAAAGTACCCAGGGTACGCCGGACTTGACGGACAGGGCCGTCATCTACCCCGGTCACCACGGAGAGTGGAACCGGCGAGAGATGTCGTGCGGTGTCCCACAGGGATCGGTCCTGGGGCCATTAAGATTTTCACACAAAAATAGAAAAAAACAATAAATTTTGGGGGTTCCTCATACTTAGAACTAAAACTCATTTTTTTTTTCATCAAACCCATACGTGTGGTGTATCTATGGATAGGTCTTCAAAAATGATATTGAGGTTTCTAATATCATTTTTTTCTAAACTGAATAGTTTGCGCGAGAGACACTTCCAAAGTGGTAAAATGTGTGCCCTGTAACTTCTAAAATAAGAGAATGGTAAACTAAAAAAAAAATATGATGTACATTACCATGTAAACTTCCACCGAAAATTGGTTTGAACGAGATCTAATAAGTAGTTTTTTTTAATACGTCATAAATCGTAATTAACCTTTCATTCAATCAACACAAGAACTTTTATATTATGTTACTTGCTGCTTCGGAACCCTTCATGGACGAGTCCGACTCGCACTTGGCCGCTTTTTGTACTAGAGAAATAAAGAGAAAAAAAGTATTTACTGAGACTCGCACAGGAAATCACAAATTAAACTAAAAACACACTAAACATAAATTAAAATAAATAAAATACAATAAACACTACTAAAATAAGTCATATCATTTACCTAGCCTTTTCCCAGCTATGTTGGGATCAGCTTCCAGTCTATCCGAAGCAACTGCCTATTTGACCACTACAACCCAGTTACTAGATAACACGGTACCCCTTGGTAAGACTGGTTGTCAGACTTTTGGGCTTCTAACTACCCGTAACGACTGTCAAAGATCTACAAATGACAGCCGGGACCAACGGCTTAACGTGCTTTCCGAGGCACGAAAGGGTTGGTATGTTGGTATGTAATGGATGGTCATCCATCCACGGACGGACCTGGCAAGCGTTGCATAATCTGGAAGATCGACCCGTGCGGCTGTTATTATTTAGCCAGGAGCCCCCTCCTTTTGTACTAAAATAAGGGACTGGAATATATAATGGCCCGTGAATCACGGCAACATTTTTACTGAGTTTGCCCGGAAAATGTATGGCCAGGTAATATTGCGCAACAGTGACCGATTATCTTGTCGTCCACACGAGCCATAATCAGTGCAACATTGAAAGGTAAAGTCGGAAGAAATAAATGTAGGTAGATAATAAATTGATTTCAAAGACTTCTCTCTTTTTCGTGTGGTTTTGACTAACCTGATGTCAGAGTTTTTTTTACCGCCCGTGGGCCTCTCTGACTTGGTTTCACATGCCGTCGAGAAATATCTCATTTGATTATATCCCACCCTCAAAAAAAATAAAAAAAGGCATGCCGGTTTCCTCACGATGTTTTCCTTCAATTATACAATACGCGCATGAATCCGAAAAGTCAGAGGTGCATGCCTTGGGTTCGACCTATGACTTGGTCACACCACTAGATAAAAAAGATTAAATATGTATTGAACTTAAGAGAAGTTCATTAGTATACAACTATTTGCACTAGGTTCTTTGTTAAATAACTAACAACATACATTCTAACAAAAACAAATAGGACAAGGCGTGGAAGTTCTCGTCCACATCGCTGTCATCCGGAAACATGCCCAGAAGACTGGCAGACTTGCCATGTTGAATGGCAAAGCTAATACTGCTTTATAGTAAACCAGCCAGAGTATAGATGAGGCTGAAATGTTGCATCAAAACTACAGTCTGGCCGACAAGAGAACGCGTTTCTGACACCCGTCAGCTGCACAATTTCTAGATATAATAAGGATCAAATTTGCAAAACACATATGCGTTTATATGAAACTGACAGGTGTCAAGAACGCACTCTCTCGATGGCCGGACTGTAAATACTATTGCGCCCGGGCCACAACGATAATACTGCTGAACATTGCAAATAGATGTAAGAATTTTAGATTTTTATGCTTAATAGGCTGTATAGCTTACCATTTCTGAACTATAATATGTTTCTGAACGAGTGAACGAAACGAGTGAAAGGTGAGGTAAGAAAGGAAGATGGTGAGAGAGAGGATTCTTGAGAGACGTGTTAAAGGTGTTTAAGGTGTTTTATTCTTGTTTGAACGATTTTCTGCGTTTTCCTGGACATCCCACCACTACCTATACATGTATAGAGCAATATGTTCAGTATTTCATATTAAGAATATTGCTGGCTATATATTACAGCCACGCATTGCTGCATAAATGTGGCCCGTTTAGAAGCGTCTCTAGAAAGCCGATTTAGCATATACGTAGAATTTGTCTAATTAGCCAGTTCGATTCAGGCGACTGAAATTTTCTGTCGAATTCATTGGATTGATTCTGAGCTGGAATTCTAATACCAAAGGTATGATCTGAAAATCTAACTCGAAATCTATATCAAAGAGTTTTGAATTACTTTTAAAGGATTCCGTTGAAAACCAATAAGCCCTTCTGGTCAAAAGTATTGATCTTCTGATATCAAACTATAAGCCAGTAACTGGCAGGGGATAAACCACTTCTAACCATCTTCAAAAAGAGTTCTCAATTCGATTGTATTTTGTGTCTGTAATCGCATATTTCTTAATGAATTTGAATGAGGGAAGTGAGAGTTACCGATGAGTGAATTGTTTACTTGTAGGTTAGCGTTAAGTAATAAACATCGAGTGAGATAGTGATCATAGAAGTCAAATATCAGAGGGGCAAATCCCATATTTTTAAGCTGATTTGCATTCTAATCTCAGTCTCAATCTGTCGCTAGCAACGCCGCGACAGAGCGTTGCGTACTGCTGGCGCACCGGCGCGCGGCGCTCTGTTTGACAGTAAACGTACGTCATAATGCAACACAATGCTATAGCGCGGCTTCCGGCTATACGTGCTAAGTACGTGTTCTATTTGGCGAAGCCTTAATTCCGACCTGCCTCATTGGTTTAGTGGTTGCAAGCGCTACTGCTGAGCGTTAAGTCCTAAGTTCGATTTTGAATCGGTCTCATCGTTTTCGAGTTTACTCATTACAAGAAAAATACAAATCATTCTCTTTATAATATTAATAATGTAGACAAAATAAATGGCTGTACTAAAGACTAAAGCAAGCCAAAGCAGTCCACGTAACCAAATAAAACTGGACTCAATTAAAAACCTTTTAATTTTGATATCAAGTAAATTGTTTCCACGAGGTCACTTTGACATAGATACCCTAAATCCCTTTTTGAAATAGACCTTGGGTCTGGGATTTGGGGTTTGACCTTTATAATGTGGAAACACGAGGAATCATGATGTGTGTGTATTTTATTAAAGTTTATTTAGTAGCGTAATACTTACTCCGCTGGCCACGAGCTACACGCTCAAGCACCACGCGTCTTGCGATTAAAACCTCGGTCACACGCATCGAATATTCGCTGCGATTAGGCATTCACAGCGAGAACTCGCTCTGTGTGATAGGCTATTCGCTGCGACTTTGTTCATTCGCCGCGAGTTGAATTCGCTGCGATTAGAATTGAGCTTGTTCAATTTTATTTGAATTTAGAATTGAGCATTCGCTGTGTGTGACAGGATACTCACTGCAAGTAGCCATTCTGCTCAGCGCGCCACTCTGTCGGAATACGCGTGTAGAAATTGCTGAGTGTGATAGGCAGGCAGCAAATACTCGCAGCGAGTATAATTCGCAGCGAATTCACTCGCAGCGAGTATTCGCTGTGTGTGACCGAGGCTAAACCTTGGCGGAGAAAACAAATGAAAGAAGTTGTTTGCAGCATGCCATGAGCCACCGAGACGCGACTTGCAGAGCAACGAACGCAGACAGGTGACGCGCGCGCGTGCCGCTTGACGCAAGTCGCGTCGCTAGTCACATCGCTCGAGGCCCAGGCAAGATGCTTTTCAATCAATCTATCAAAATTTTAATCTAGGCTTATCATAAGCTGTTTGATATTAGCGCGATTTTGCAGCATTCGAACCGTTTAATTATTTGAAGGAAGAAGAAGATAAATTCTTGAATTGGTGCGGAAAACCTCAGACGGCGCAAATACTTCAATCTTATTGGCACTTATATGTTCGTTTGGGGTTGAAACACTAGGGCCGAGTGCCCAATTAGTTATTCGAGACATCGCCAAGCGGTTGGTAGACTCTTTACGTGACCAAAGAGCTGGCCTATTTTTTTACCGACAAAATAAAAGGAGGAGGTTCTCATGTACCACACTTTTTATTCAGTAGTTCGATTTGAACGATTCTTATTTTATTGGGGAGTGTATTCCTTGGAGTTGGTCCCATGTAAAATTGAAAACTAAAACTTAAAAAAATTGGGGTTGTAATTTCGCGCATTTAATGTAGTTCTGATGACACAGCCACATAATAAACACCTGGAGTTGATCTGATGATAGAGACGGAAGACAGTCGCGATAGTTCCTCAGTAAACTACAGCAGCAACATCGTCTTTGGGCTTATTTCATTCACCTTGATGAGAACTTTAGACTCATAAAACACATAGTCAACGAACATCCATCAAGCTACCATTTTACGCTATATGTAAATAATTAATTCGTTTGTTTGGGTCCGCCACATTATTTTTTTTAAATTTAATTTCGGAGCTTAGTTATACAAAAAGGTTATTTTTTATTTTCGGCTTAAATTTTTTTTTTCGTCTGTGTTATTTTTTGTAAAGAGTTTTTAGCAAAAGAGTCGACGATACAATGACGCAGTGCTGATAGTTTTTTGGGCACTTTTCCTGTTGACAGCATTGCAGACGAATTTTTTGATGCCGTATGATTATTTCCCTTCATTTTTTATATACTTGTACATATTAATATTATTATTTTAAAACTGATTGCTTTTTAAATAATGTAAACATTACCTTAAAATAATAATGCAATTAATTTGAAAAGAAATGATTATTCAAACATGTGTAAACAGTTTTAACAAGTAAATTGCCAAATTTTAAGATACCTTCAGGATCCTTCAGGAATAAACTTGAATTCTAGGAAGAAGAACTGTGATACATTAAATAAACAAGTAGTTTGAAATCATGAGGTGGAAATCCCGAGATGAAACAGTTTGCGGTTGCCAAAACAATAATATATTATTATTTAAAGTCACCTAGAACTGAATTTGAATTCCGTGTAAAGCTCTGGTCAAACTGAGTCGAATCCAGCGCGGGATGATGGATGAAATTATGTCAACTAAAATAGTAAAATAGTAGTAGATTTTTTTTTTAAATTCTTTTTTCTATTTTTTGTTTTTGATGGTAAATTGTAAAAAAAAACAAATTTCACATTAAAACTAACAATATATTACGAAAAAAAACTGTACATATCCATTTATTAAGTGTTAGCTTATTTCATAACGATTTATATATATATATATATTTTCAGACCAACAACATAATTTTTTTATACAGCTCCCAACTTTAGAGATATCGTCATTTTGATTTCAAGTGGGTCATTTTAATTTCCCGTAGGTTATCGGGTTACGGGACCACCCACAACCAATAATTTTTCGCAAAAATGGCCGCCGACACAGGATCGGCTAACTTGTATGGAGGTGTTCAAACTGGAGCGAATATAGCTGCGTGACTTCATACATTAATATAATCCCCGAAGAGCAGACCACACCACTTAAAGAAACACCCACATTTTGCCTGTTATTTTTTAGTCCCATGGAATAGGGGGCGAGACTATTGTTATCAATCGGCCACAAATCTTATCATAAAAACAATCAAGCCGCCAACACAGGCACAGAAAACAGAGCAAAGAGATTCTTTCTGTGGAACAGGCCCGATGATTATTTAATCTCTAGGGACCAAAAGTGATTTGAATTTGGAATAACGAACATAGTATGAACAAGTGACAGGCTGAATAAACAAAGTAAACTGCGCGAGAGCCAAATAAAAAAAAAGTTTGTGTAATAATCAAAACGCGTGAAATGCATTCCGCCTTAATTCTCAAATTCGAATTTTACGTTTTATAAAAAAATTGTGTGCCTTCCTAAAGTAGTAATAATGAAATAAATAAACGTAGGTACAATTCTTATTCATAAGGGTGATAAAAAGTTAATAAGTACTGTATTAAAAAATAGTAGATTGTTTGCCTAGGTAGCAAACTACTATTTTAAGCTCGAGTGACGTTCTTTAAATTCTCGATGTGCCCAGGATTCTACTTTAGAATCCGGCGCTCCGCTCTGGATTCAAAGAAACACTCTCGCTTTTAAAATAGTAGTTTGCTCCCTAAGCAAACAATCTACTATTTTTCAATACATTATTTATTGACGTCCAAAATTCACCATATTGATATTATAAAAAACAAAACTTATAACCATCGTGCAACCTAGACGAGTAGATAGTCACCTCATGCATCCATCCAGCTGCTAGGATGATTAGAAGGTATGAAGAATCCCACACAAAGATACAAGAGAATATAGATACGTATGAGAAAAATAGCCTTGTCTTTGCTGTCGATGCAGTATAGTATAAAAAACTGTTAGGGTCGCGCAGTCTGGTAAAAAAATAATAATTTCGATACTTGAGCATATTATTATGAAGAATACTTTAACATCCTACGAATTTCATACCAGAAACAAAACACCACAATATCAACTATTTTTACAAATCCAGTATCTCAAGTACTTTCGATATCTGCTAGTGACACATGTCAAAATCGCCGTCGTTCCATATAGAGTAATGCATCGATGTGTATTCTTACGAGATATTTGGTAAAGGAAGCACGTGTCCATATCCAGAGTATGCCAAATGCACTCCCGGATGGAAAATGTGAGCAACTATTGGTGAGCGGTTTAAAACATATTTTAGTTTTTGAAAGGTTGGTTATTGAATTAGAGAATTCAATTTTATGAAGCGCTGTTAAAATTGAAAAGTGTATGCTAAAGTGGAATGGAATATTCATTACAAGAGGATAGAGCAGCTTTATTTTATACGGTATTTGAAAAAGTTATGAAATCCTATAACTATTAAACGAGCCATATCTGTAAATATATATATTTGTAGTCACGTTCACGAAAACGGCTCTAACGATTTCGATGAAAGTTGCAATATAGGGGTTTATGGGGGCGAAAAACCGTCTTAGGTCTCATATCTGGGAAAATCTCCGTATTTTCGCGCTCAAAGTTTAGAACAAGACAATAATAACATGTCAATAATGACATGGCAGCATAGAATTAGTAAGTACCCTACTATCGTGGCAGCATGGAATTAGTATGTACTATTCTACACGATTAAATGAGCATTCTCTTGTTTCATCTGAGCAGAGCCCGGTCGACCAGGTATTTATATTTATTTGTGCAAGAAAGCTTGCATTGTTACGGAATAATCTAAAATAATTTTAACAATCTGTTTGCTACCTTACGAAGTTAGCGGATCAAAAAGGAAATGGACATCTTAAACTTGCAAATAGGGAACGCTCAGCACCTTTTGGGTCTTAAGATCGATTTTTGACCACTCCAATAGTTGTTCAACATCTGCCTAGGACCAGCCTAGCCTTTTCCCAACTATGTTGGAATGCAGCTGAATACCAGTATTTTACATGGAGCGAGTGCCTATCTGTCCTCCATAACCTAGTTAATAGGTAACACGATACCCCTTGGTAAGACTGGTTGTCAGACTTTTGGGCTTCTGACTACCCGTAACGACTGTCAAAGATCTACAATTGACAGCCGATACCAACGGCTTAACGTGGCATGGAGCAGTCTTGGTATGTAAAGATGGTCACCCATCCACGGACCAACCGCGGCAAGCGTAGCTGAACCTGATCAATCGACTCCATTAATTGTTGACAGCTCTAAAAAATAGTTGGTAGGTACACAAACCTCCCGTCTCGAGTTTGAAGGTGCAAAATCTGCAATGTTCTGAGCTCGTCTAACAAGGCACTATATACGGCTACGCGTCCTGAAGCAAAAGAAATAGGATATCGTTACGTTTGGATCAGAGGAGGAAGTATTTATTACTTACGAGATATTTGGTAAGAGAAGCAAGTGTCGACATCTATGACCTATACCAAATGCACTCCTGGTTGGGAAAATGTGCTACTGTTGGTGAGCGCTTTAAAAAGAATTTCTTTAGTTTTTGAAAGATTCGTTATTGGATTCGAGAATTAAGTTTTGTGAAAGGCTGTTATAAATGAAAGGTCTATGCTAAACTAAATGGAATATTCATTACAGGAGGATGTAAGAGGCTTTATATTAGGTAGGTATATGGTCAGTGTTGAAAAACTTGATCCGTATACAAAACAAGATCTAACTTAAGCCCGAGTCAGTTTTTGTATAATACAAAACTGGTAGCTTCAGTACCGGACAAAATTATTATTGACAGTTTTGTAAAAAGAACTATATTTCAATTTTGGTTAGGCTTGATTTAGATTGCCATCGACACGCTGAGAAGAAGAAGAAGACTGCTAGATTCTTAATAAAAAAACTGGCTCGATGGTTTAACTCTTATCCTGTTGTGTAATAAAACCGGATAGGTAAGTTTCCCATTACTTTGATAAAGCCTTCTGTCAGACAAACGGGCCTCGTAGTAATTTTTAGCACCTTTTGAGTATGATATTGGGTATGTTTTTAAATTGCAAGATCATGGGTAGTTCTATAAAATTTGTATCATCAAATAAAAAACTTTATGCTAATTCACTTCACGTCAGTTACCACGGTGAGTTTTTTGCAGAATATAAACTCAAACTCAAACTCAAAGCATTTATTTCAATTAGACCATTTACAGGTACTTTTGAATTGTCAAGGAATCGGTCAGTCAGAAATATGAAGCTAGTTGCCCATTCCAAAGCGTAGTAGGTACCTATGGAGAAGAACGGGCAAGAAACTCCACGGACACTCTTTTAAATAAATTGTTACAAAATATTGCTTATATTTTGTAACAATTTATTTAATCATCATTCATGTTGAAACTAAACATGTGAGAACAATGTAGAAAGACGTGCACGTTAGAAGCGTCCGTAATAAAAACTTAAAAACAATTCAAAAATTTAAATCAGCCAAGGCAGCTAAGAGTTGACCAGTCCCAACTGACGGCGCCCGTTCACGAACATGACGCATGGATTAGCACCATTCAGCTCAACCATTTTGAAGGGAGCTAAACGATCCAACACACGCGCCCCCATCAGCGAGACATTTGAGTGAGCATGACATACTCACAGCCGCCAGGGCACATTCGATTATATCGACAGGTATCAGGGATTTTTGTAATAACATTGATGGTTTTGCCGTCACTATTAGAAAAAGATGTACATCCCTGATGTTAAGTGTTCGCGGCAGCACCAACAATATTCTATGTGTATTCGCAGATCGATGGGATTTCCCGATGTTGCGGAGGTGGATGAAGCTTCGCGCTGAATTTTAATTTTAATAGGGATGTTAGCTAAAAATATATTTTTTGTCCTTCTTGTAGATTATTAAAAATTTTGGGCACGTATTTTTTCTTTTCTTACGTAGTCAAAAGATTACGGCAATACATTGAGTAGGCAATGCGTTAAAATGTGACATGATGTCACTGGCCGGTAGATTTTATACTGACTTGTGACGTAGCGAGCCCATTCCCCAACTTTCATGCGTTTTATCTAAACCATTTTTTATTAATATGATAAAGCAAAAATATGTTTTATTTTTTTATTATTAATTATTCTATTCTAAGTATTCTATAGCTTTAACGAGTGGCGATATTGTACAATAGCATGACCTAGACAGTCAGTCTCACAACCACCTTGCTGACCAGTGACCATCTGATATTTTTACCCAGTCATGAATTCATGATCTATTCTCACACAGTTCGTACCTCTACAAAAGTTCACAAAAACTGTCGCAACACACAATCAAATCCAATGACAAACGAGACAGTGGTAACTGGCCCAATCGAGTTTGAACCGGTTCGCGGTATATTTATCATCATACACGGAGTTACGAGGCGAAACGAGGAAATATGGACTTCGGGCACCTATTCAAATGTTTGGAAGAGTCTCTGTTAAAGATTTTGTTATTCAGGTCATTTTAAAATAACTTTGTTCAGAGTATTGATGTACTTTTTACTGAAACTTGTAAAATCTTTAGTGTCCATTTGGGCCGCCGAGTCTAGTTCGCTAGTCAGCCACATTTCTTATTTCCATACAATAATATTGCCAAATTAATCAAAACAGCGAAATATTTGACATCTATTTGCGACGCCACCCACTTTCAGAATAAACGCTCTTAAATCCCGGTTTTGTAATTTACTAATTACCGCACAATGATGTTTTCATAAAATATGAGTTAGGATATTTAGTTAGTACTTGGACTGCTCAAAAGTGTTTCATCATCCAGACAATCCTGCTAAAGTTTTTGTGATATTGTTTTGTATTGTGTGGTATTAACATTTTGTTTTATTCATAAATATTTAAAAAATACTCAACTCCGAAAGTTTGACTGGATCTAAGCAGAAATGGGCTTCAGACAGACAAAAGATTTACAAATTGAGAAACTATCTGATGAAGGTCTTGCCTATAATGTTCCCAGTGCTGGGAGACAGGCCTCCTATCTGTGAGAGGGAGTGGGCCGTTAACCATTGCACCACGTGAGCCCAGTGCGGGTTGGTGGATGTCACATGTCTTAGAATTTTCGGTTCTAAGACATGCAGGTTTCCTCACGATGTTTTCCTTCACCATTTTGAGAGCAGTGGTGATGAAATAATTAATGCATGTCTGGGTTCGACCTACGACCTACAACTCGTTAGTCACGGCCGTTATCACTGGGCCACCACTGCTCTGAAGGATGATGAAGGTCTTGGAGAACTGATAAAAATAAGTAAAAAGTTTAGCATCGAAAACTATATTTTATTCGTTTAGATTGAAGCCAAATCGAAAGACGGATGAAGTGGAATGTCACTACAGTTACTTGCAATAACGACACAACAAAGCAGTTACTTTTATCGACACCTTAGCAGTAAGATACCACATAGCTTCATCTGCTTCTGAAACTACATCGGCAACTATTACAGGGTCGTCATCGACAAAACACGGCACCAATGAGAATCAAAGCACTACCTCTGATGCTGCGGTATAAATATTGACGACTATATATAAACTTACAAGTTTTTCACCAATGGAACTGAACACGATCATTACATCTAAACCGCGTTTAAGAGCTGTCAAAACAATGTTGACACTGACAGCCTTGTGCTGATCGCGTTCAGTTTCATCGGTGAAATTCACCCTAAACCTCAACACACACATACAAGGCGGGTGCGTGTCGGGCGCGGGTCGGGACGGCAGTACGGCGGGCTTGTATCAAAAACTCAAACTCAAACTCAAAGCATTTATTTCAATTAAACCATTTACAGTCACTTTTGAATTGTCAAATAGTCGCGTCAGTTAGTCAGAAAGTTAGTCAGCTAGTTGCCCATTCCAAAACGTAGATTTTTATGGAGAAGAACGGGCAAGAAACTCCAAGGACACTCATTTAAATATAGAAAATTACAAAATCCTGGGTACATTATTCTTGTTGCTTCTATATGTGAGAACAATGTACAAAAAAATTATCAAAACAATTCAAAATATAAGATTAAAAATAAGCCATGGCAGATAAGAGATGACAGTCACAACTGACGGCGCCCGTTCACGAACATGACGCGTGGATCAGCACCATTCAGCTCAACCATTTTGTAGGGAACCGAATGATCCAACACACTCGCCACCATCAGCGAGACATTTAAGTGAGCATGACATACTCTCAGCTACCATGATCTTTCAAGTCAAAATACATCTTAATAAATTAAAAAAAAATACAAACAGCTCCATGGTGCTCACATTTACAAAAATTGAAAAAATGCTTCTAAAATATACAAAACTAATTTGCAATGTATTTGAGAGATTAATAGAATGTTACTACCAAAAAGAAAGAAAATCATTATCCATTGGAGTATTCAACAATTAAAACTTGTTTAAATAAAAAATAAACATTAAGTTTGTAATGTCAGCAAAAATTAAAAGGGGAAGCAACTCCAAACATTAAAATTTTTAACTAGTAAGCCCAAGTGGCTGTGGAGCAGGACCAGCATTAAGCCAAGCATTTTTATCTATGATATAATCGTCCAACTTATAATATGCTTGTCTACATATTGTGCGTTTAATGCATGTTTTAAATTTCTTCTCATTCAGTTCAAGAATATCGAGTGGTATAAGCCCGCCATACTGCCATCCCGACCCGCACCCGACACGCACCCGCCTTGTGTGTGTGTTGAGCTTAAATCCATTTAAAGTTAATCGCTTTTTGTGACAACTTCGAGAAGTGATTGGATAGGATATACGTGGATCTTGTTGAGATCAAAGTGAGAAAACAATTCCGAGACTCGTAGGTGGTACAAATAAGAAATGATTTGGTGTTTTCATGAACTCATTTCTAATAAATTATAAGCATAATAATATTATTTAAGATGGAGATGTCAAGGGAAATACTGCCAATGTGTGATGTTATAATATACTCAATTTAATCCAACAAAATTGTAGTTCCAATTAAACGATGTCGTCCGAGCATGTGACCGCCCGTATTTTTCTGATAATTATGGAAAATTAACTTTCAAAGGGGGGGAGGGTATATCTTAAATATTTTTCATGTTATTAAACTTTTAATTTTTTAGTAGCATTTGCCATATCTCCTATGTTATTGGCTCGATTTGGATTCTGTTTATTATTTCTTTTATTTTTATTATCTATTTCAAAAACCTTATGAGCTATTTTATCGGATTAACTAACCTTTTTTTATTAAAATTTGTCGACGATGACAAAAAAACGGAGTTGAAGACATTTTTTTCTAAAAATATCAGTATTTATTTTAAAAAACACAAGTGTAAGTCCATAAAATCATAAGCGTATTTATAAAGATAGACTCCCCTTTTTAAGTTAATTTTTGATAATTTGTCATGAATATTCAGAAAAATACGGGCGGACACATGCCCATAAGCGACATTGTATACGATGGAAAGGGCCATCGTGACACAAATTTTACCATGAATTCAGAACATGTTACTAGATCCCAACCCGCGTTAAAAGTTTTTCTTTGGTTCTAACGCCAGATAAATATTTTATTGAATATTATTAAAGCAGGCAGAAAAAAGTTTTCCTAATAACCGAATACTCCATTATCAAATTTCAAAAAACCTTGACTAGAAATACATGGAGAGATATAAAAAGCCATGTAATTATGTGGGCATACCACCTGGCGTCACAACCGAGACGTGACTTCGATAGCAAAAATGTTAATTTCTGTAAAAATGGTTGTACGTAAGAAAGGAACAGAAGGTTCACTCCTGCCAGGGTACTGGTACTCTTGTGTTTGCACGACTCGAGAAGTCTTTTAAATAGCCAGCAAGATAGCGTGGTAGTAGGATTGTTTTCCTAATAAAAATAAAGATATGCGTCACATCCACGCAAAAGGGTCATCGCTCAGCTAATGCTGTGACCCTATGCGAGATAGCCACAGCACTGGTTATCAGCGACAGCCGGCGTTAACGAGATGACGTTTTCTAGGTTTATGGTGTGGAACTAAGCCCGTAATCTAGGAAGAAAGGTTTAGATTATGAGAGTTTGAATGAGCAGCTGTGCTATTATAGGCCTTAGCAGTATTATTTCAAGAGAATAAATTAATAAATACATAACAGTCGTCAAGTTTATTATAATAAAAATTAACACATACGTGGAATCAAGCAATTTCGGAATATTTTTGTTAAAATCTCAATCCACTTGTTTATAAAACGTGAAACAAATTATACTTTGCCATTTACAAACTAAGTGAACACTCTTAATAAGTCGATAAAACGTCCTTCCAATAAAAACACTTTCAGATCTGAAATAAACTATTTGATTACCCAATTTAACTTTACTGTTCTCAAAATTGTAAACAGAACTTATACCGTCGAATTAAAGAATACATTTGCATGGATATTTGTTCATAGACAGCAATGGATAATGTTGTATCTTCAAAAGCACAGAATTACGAAAAAACCAGATAGTGCTATTGAAATAAAATTTTATGACACATGTATGTAACGAGTACATTTGTGAAATACATGATACATGTGTGTGTGCTGTGGGGCCAGAATAACGGCGTTTTTAAAGAACATATTCCTTAAAAAGTGTTTTGTCTTACCCGCTCTTTTGACTATGCAGCTTTTTTTTACTGTGGTTACTAATAATAAAAACGGGTTTGAGTAAAGAACGAATACAATGAACTTTTTGAGCGGCTCGTGCACGTACCGGTCCACTTTCAACTGTTTCCCGTCATTCGTGGTGAACTGACAGTTGACGTTAGTGACAGCTACCTCACTAC